>AWOL01S0039146.1:242367-260053 GCA_000715115.1 Nicotiana otophora | reverse complement strand
GATTTGGTGAGCCCCACTTCATTTCGGGGTCATGTATCTTTTGTTTCTCATGTACTTTGTGGTTGAGGTATAGCCGGGGCCTTGTTGCCGGCATTTCCATATTACTCTTCAGTTGTACTTAGAGGCTCCGTAGACAGGTTGTAGGTGGTATTTGATGTTGGGAATTGGATTAGAACTGTTGGCATTTGATAACATGTTTTTCATTAAATCTATAAACTCGTACTATTTTGAAAATATTGAACGACGCTGTTAATGGGAATGAAATGGAAGCGGTTAATAAAATCTCTTCAGTATTTGATTAACGGAGTACATCTCCTCTTTACTTACGAATGAATTTGGGTAGAATGAAATTTAACACGCTTGCTCACTCGGGTACACTCGGTTGAATACCGGTCGCGCTCCTCGGTTTTGGGGCGTGACAGCAGCTGATGATAGACTTCTTGTCTTGCCTCTCTTTGTAGAGTAAGATTGCTATTTCTCTGAGGCTTTTAAATTCTATTCGAGATTCCCTTAATGGTCTGACTGCAGGCTCCATCTCCCCCATTACTTGGTTTCCCAAATTTGGTTCGTTGGGAGGTGGATGGACACCTATTGGTGCTAGATTCTCTGGATTTTGTGATGGCATTGGGTTTTTCAGTTGTTGGTTCTGGTCGACAGTTTGCCATGCCCAAAATATTGGGCTCAGAAGGTTTTGTGGTGGAAAGAAGGGCAGGTTTTGAGGAGGGTTCTGCCCGTAGGTCTGGTTGAAGTGAGCAGGGAGGTCTCAGTGGGCCTGCATGGCTTGAACTAGGTCTTGAGAGGCATTTGGTGCGAGTGGTGTCAGGATGTTGGTTAGCCAAATTTGGTTGACATAGTTGTTCATCGCTAGTTGCATGCCCTCCATTATTAGTTGGGCTAAGAAGTTTGGATTTTGGAGGATTATCACTACTTCCCGACCTTCGATTTCCAAATTGAAGGATACAGCTTATCCTAGGCGCCCCCTCTCTAGCCAGGATTATGGTTGGTAATTTAGAGATAGAGGGGTGGTCGAGTAAATAAGTCGGTTGTTGTGGGGAGGAAGAAGAGGAAGGTTGTCCATGTGGGTAGGTTTCAGACGTGGAGTTTGGTGAGGGAGTCCTTGAAGTCGTGTTCTTTTCTGAAGATGAAGTGGGAGGCGTGGTATTGTTATGGGGAGAAGAGTTTATATCAACACTGGTAGTATAGAGTACTTGAGGGCTACTAGATTGAGAGATGGGTATGGAAGATTTGCAATCTATTTGCATGGATTCTATAAGGGCTAGCGTGTTGTATTTAACTTGGGGTTAGTAGGGTTATTGATTGCCATCTGTTGGGATGAAGGATGAAGAGGCTGTATGGTTGTATTAGCCAGTTGTTTTCCTTCTAACCAGCGTTAGTTTGATTACCACTGACGTTTGCCATGCTAGAGTTATTGTCAAGAGTTGCTAGGTGGCTTTTTATCTTTTTGTCTTGCTAATCTTCTACCACATAGGTAGTATTATCCTTCATGCAAACCGGATTTAGCTTAGGTAATGTCGAAATCAAAAGCTAGTTGTTTTTAGTTATACCATGGTTTGGGTGGTTAATAGGATCAACCAGTGAATCTTGGGTGGTGGTATCTATGATATCAAACTTGTTCCCTAAGTTTATCTTATACTTGGTAGTAGACTTAGTTATATTATGAGTAGAGCTTACTACCGGGGTCTTTTCTTTATAAATTAACGAGCAAATCCCCGCCTGAAGCCGGTCTTAATAACCGGAGGGATTAACTGTATGGCAAAGTCTATCTCTAGAGTACCTAAGCCAAGATAAAATTATGGGAAGGATTCTCGAGTCGAGGTTAGTCAAAGCGACCCAAGAAGCAGCAAAGTCCTTGGCCGAATTGTCGACATGAGCCATAGTCGAGATGTCTACAAGGGTCGAGGTCGAGATTAAATATTGATGATAAGAGTTGTAACGGCTAGTTTGTCAAGATAGGATATTAAAAAGGAATATTCTAATGAATATTCTATACACATGTACTATTAGGACTTCTTAGGAACATGTCCTATATATATAGAAAAAAGAGACAATGATAGGGGCATGTGATATTCATTTGTAAGAACACACTTTGACAAAAAGATTCTCTCTCTTACTAAGATACGAACACCACATTTTCACTGAGATTTTTGTCTATATTATTCCATGCTTTTCCATCTGATCCGAGAATAACTCGAACATTCAAGGTTTTATCTGTCACTCATCATTGTCAGGAGGAACAACCATCTAGTTCATCCTTTATTGGGTGAATCATTCATCTCATTTACTTAAATATCATATATTGTTATTTATTGCTATTAAATGCTACATTATTGCTCATGCTTTTTGGAATAGCTATTGCCTATTGTTATCACTATTCGACCAAATCTATCTAATATTTATTGCACCCTTGGAAGCTACATCTAGAAATATTATTGTTAACTAAGTTTAACCCATAATTATATAAATTTAATTATTTGAAGCCGTTAAACTTCATATATGCACCCTTTGAATCCACATGACCTGTTTCTGAAGATAATTACGGTATGTCGCATCCAACTGCGACACATGGGAGAATGAAGATTTTTTTGTTAATAATGTAACCCTAAGCCACTATTAAAATATAACCAAAAATAAACAGCAATATAAAAATAAGTTGTTACAAAAGTTCAAGACGACAAAATTCACTTTCTCAATTTTCAAAAACTTGTTCTTGAAAACATGCAGGGAGAGTCAACATATATCACTCGAAGAGTCAGGGCGAGAGAGACTTAAAATCACACAAAGCAAGGATGTATAGGGGCATACATACATTGCACTCTTTCTCATTATACTCTTGGATAGCACAATTAGCCAGTTCAATCAGTACCCCATAGTCGTTGTGGAACTTGAAATCCAGATATGGTGTTACTGGAACAGTCGGACCGGGACAGTCAACAAATTCAAAACCCTGTCAAACAAGCCAACAACGATGAAATCTATCCGCCAAACTGGAAGAAAAAAGAGGGATTATAATGGAATTGGACAAATCTATCCAATTAAAATAAATAAATTCAAATACAGGAAAGTAAAATAATGTCATAGGAATACAAACATAATAAGAATACAAACATTCGTCTAAATCATATTTCATGGAGAATGAAACCTATTATCAGGGGAAAAAAGGAATAGAAATAACAGGCTTTTACAGCTTGTTTGGATGGTTGTTACCTATCGTATCATATCGTTTGGATAGTTGTTACATATTGTTTCGTAATGTATCATATTGTATTGTTTTGAGAATAAAATATTTAGATAAATTGTATCGTTTGTCATCATTTTATAATATCACACACCCACAATATGAAGAATAAACTTGCAATATTACAAAAACAAAACAGGGTAAAAGATAGAATTATTATATAAAAAATAGAGTAAAGGATAAAATAAGATTATTTAATAAAAAGGAATGCCAGGAGGAGGAAAAAAAGCAAAGTAACGACACGACCACACCAAATCCATCGTTACATAAAGTGACATTTTTCATTAACGGCGGATTTAATGATACGATAAGTAACAATCAAAACAATTATTATATTAGCATTAGATGAATCATAGGCTTTACAGTTAGCGGTAAGCAAAAAAATACGTGTATAAATCCATGACATTTAAATAAAGCACATGAATCAAAGGCTTGACCAAAAATTGAATGACAGAACTTTAATAGGAAAACGAAAGAAAGAGAGCAAACATTGGATTCTTCAGTTTGATGGTGGTAGTTCAACCAAATTTGTTCAAGAGGAAGGCGATGATCTTCAGGTAATAAGAATAATCGGGGGTTGGATTCAGATTGCAAACGCAGCATCCTCCTCCTGGGTGACAAAGCTGCGGAAGATCCATCTGAATGCATGGAGAAATGAAATCCTAATGGTGGCTGAGAGATGAGCCTTTGCACACACTCTCTTTATACCAACTTTACCTTTAAAATTGGGGAAATAAAAAAGACGGAGTTATGGCTTGTGTTTTGAAACGGCGCAAAGACGGAGTTGTGGCTTGCATTTTGAAACCACGCTTTTATTCCTCTTTCATTGTTCTTAACGGAAGTACATGTAATTGAGTATTCAGAAAAGGTGCCTTTTTGAATTAAGTGTTGTATTAAAATGAGAGGATAAATCTTTAAAAAAGAGATAATAGATAAATCTTTTTCCTGGCCTATCAAAGGTGTCAAGTCGCCTTTTTTAGGCCCTCAATTATAGATATATATAGATTTCTGGGTATTAATGTATCTACCTGTGACGGCATCAAAGATTTTTGCATTGATACCATGGCCATATGTGTTAACTACTTTCTTAGTGGAAGAATGGTCTTGCAGGGTTTCCTTAGCAGGATGTCCCCTACGTTTGGTGAAGGAGACTATCTGCCACTGTTCTTCATATGAGTTTACTAAAGAATATTTTTGATCTTCATTAGGAGTAATATTAGGACTGAAAGACTTACGTAAAAGAACACAATTAAACTAGACACGACCCAATCTACCACGCGTTTTATATAAGAAAATTTCACCCTCATAGTGGATAGACTGCTTATGAGAACCAATATAGATAAAAGGGCGAACCAGATGCTCTAATGGCAATTCTACACATAACCTAGCATAACGTTCTCTTAAAGTTACTGAGGTACATGCATCAATATTTAATAACCGACCAATTTTGTTACCAATTTTAGTGAGGATATCTCCATTATAAAATTCAATTGGAAGTTGGGGTAGTCTAATATAGACAACGGAGATTGTTAATTTAGCATTAGAAGCAACAAAGTTTGGTTCCCATATAATTTACAAATACTCTACTTGTTTATACCTATTTCCTTTACCTTCTACCAAATCATCAAATATAATTTTCGTCTACTTATTTCATACCGCTTTGTATATAATCTATTATTTTGATACTCATGTTTAATTGCTCGTCATTCTAACTACTTTTACTATTCTTTGTATATATCAAAATTTATCATTCTCTTGAACCACCCCTCTTTTATTTGATCGAGTCCACCGGAACTATATTTTGTGGATCTTGAGGGATGCCTAACACTTTCTTCTCTAGATAATTTGAACCCTTACCTAGAATCTCAACTGGTTTCGTAGTTCATAATTTAGTGTACATCGCGTAGTAGTATAGGTGTCCTAGTATACCTTAAATACTAGGTGGCGACTCTAAACTCCAATTAACCTTGTAGAGTACTATAAGTTGTACATTGTTGTGACTTGTACAAAATAGGGTGCAACAACATGACGACTCTGCTAGGGATACTTCAGGTTCTAACCACAGCGGACTCGATCAATTACTCGAGGGGCTACAGGTTCTCCAATACTCTAGTTTCTATTCTTTATGCCACGTGGTTTAAGTCGTATATTCTTCACTTTAAGTTATATATTCTCCGCTTTAAGGTGAATATTCTTTGCTTCAAGTTGTATATCTTTCACCGCATGCCTCAAGTAGTCTACTCTTTGTTATGCGCTTCAAGCAGTATATTATTTGTCATATGCTCTAAGTTGTATATTCTTTGTCATCCGTTTAAAGCGGCGTATTCTCTGTCATGCTCATGTTGTATATGCTTCCCACATATCTATGTTATATATTCTGTTACATATGACTGTGTTGTATATTCTTTGTCACATATTTTTGGTGCTACATCATAAAGTTGTCATTACTTTTCTATCAACTTGGTCGTACACAATCACACACATATCACCCGAGGGTAGTCTTTTCACCCCTTCGAACTTTGTTTCGAAACTCTCTAGTTTCAAAGATTGGCATACGAGGTTAACTACGTACCATCTCACAGTTTTCCTTAACTCATGTCCGAATCTAGGTAAATCTACTCTTAAAACTCTTAGGTCACTGTACACATAATCTTGCAGCTTGCCTTAGCTGAATTAATCCTTGCATATCATTTACTTGCTACATATTCTTTGTATATTTGTTATATTTTCTTTGCATGCCATTGTTATGTAACCTTTATCTGTTACATTTACTTTCTGTTTGTTGTCCACCACTAGGTTCTCTTCGTCTGACTAGACTCTAGTTGATTTGTGTTGAACCTTTAACCTTCCAAATACACATGCCTATTCCAATATTCCCGACCATCCATCATAATCATATCATCATTTGGAATCTAACATCGTTTCTAGATATACGCCAATCTGGCTTGGTATATCTTCCACTAATTTGACGTAGTCCTCAATCATATCTCACACTTTTACTGGTTTCGGTCATTTGAGATAGATCCATGCGCTACGCTACCATTATCTCTTATTCAAGATCTACCAGTCTCCACCCACCCACCCAAGAATTCTCATTCACTTCCAAATCACATCCTTCTCAAAGAACAATCACCCACTCATGATAACCATGCAGATTCTATATAAATCTAGTAGTGAGCACGAACTACGTTTTGACCTGATTCCTGCCTTAGCTGTCATGACCCGACCTCAGGGAACGTGATCGATACTCAACCGAGATAACCCGGCCGAGCAAGCCTGTACAATACCTTCTACCCGATCCCACTCATGATTAAAGATGAAATCTATTACATTAATTAGACAACAAGGAGGATCATGTGAATAACACCAATTCATTATCATTAGTTAGATCATTTGTATGTTCTCAAATTACATTCACTTTCATATTTTTAAGAGGAACAAGTGGTACGAATACAACATTACTAGTTTGACTTTTCCAACGCCAACATACAACCCACACTATGTCTACGGAGCCTCTAGTAGATACAAGAAGTGTACTATGATAGTGCCGGCAATAAGGCCTCGACTATACCTCAAAATATAATACACATAGAGCAAAAGATACAAGACCCCGAAATGAAGTGGGGCTCACCAAGTCAGCTGGGAAGAGGGTGTATCGCTATCACTGATCAATGCTGCTGCTCTGGAATCACCTGCATCCATTAAAGATGCAACGCCCCTGGCAAAAGGGATGTTAGTACATGTGAAATAGTACTAGTATGTATGACTAAACACCCTCTCATTAGAACATGTAACAGTACAAGGAAGAACAGTCATAAAATCAACGGAAGCCTCAAACAATACTAAAACATCAAGTTAGGAGCAAGATAAGTCTTCAAGCAAATTTCCATTATTTTAGATTGGGAGATCTTAGCACCGATATACCACCATGATTTTGGCACGGAGTCTGATCAAGGCACGATCGGCTAGGCCGTCTCAACCAAAGACATCAACCACAATCACAATCACTATCACAGTTTTAATCATTATCTCAACCACAATTTCAAGCACAATAACCACCATGTGTGAGGCATGGTGTCTGATCTTGACCTGACCGGCTAAGCTGTCTAAACCATAATGTCTTGTGGATCGACATAACCCCTTTTTAGCAATCATATCATCCCAATAAAAGGAAATATTCTCATCTCATCAATCTCATCCCAAATGAGGGGAATAATCACAATCCACACCTATACTGGCATGTGTAGTTTCGGAGTTAGGCTATTTCAACCTACCCTTTCTCAGTGACTTACGATACTCCCAAAGTATTTATTATTAAAGGGATTTGCAACTCATTTCAACATCTTTTACACGTTTATTAGTTTCATTGGTACTAGTGGCCCCAAGTGTAACATTATTCTTGGCACGTTGGTCGTATTTCATATTTCATGATCACCTCTTTCACTTTCAAACATCATTACAGATCATTAACAACAAAGCATTTCTATTCAATACTTTGAATACACATGTGAGAATTAAGAGTCGTAAGCACAATGGGATTTCTACATAATTTGGCATAATAGCTTTTATTTGGAACACGACTTGAAGTCATAACATTTAGATACGCAACCCATACTTTGAACACATTCTCAAATAGTAGCATAGCATGACAAGAGCATTTGAAATACATATTGAACATATATCTTTTGACACAAAGCTTACTCGAAGTAGTCAAGTTATAATGAACAACTCGGGACTTACAAGGACATCGTGGGATTCAATTCTAAAAGGGATGTTTTGCCAACATACCTCACTTTGAGCTTCCTTAAATTACTATAATGTTTCGGAAATATTAGCAACTTCGATCTATTTAGAAATATAACAAAATTGAACACAAATTAGGAAGGAGTTCATGGTCCCAACTCATTTGAGCATCTTATCAAACACTAGGTGGGCATTAAGATTTCTAGATTCTCCTATGTTGGATTTCCTTCACCCCAAAATCCAAGGTCTACCCATTTGAGCTCCACTTCCTTCCCACAACTCATGATAGTGCATGCATAAATAGATTCTCACACCCAAGAATGACTCTCCCCACTAAGCATCTTCTACCCCAAATTCGAAATTGAAACTAGGATATGGAACCTTACCTCTTGGATGAAGAATATATGAGGTTCTCCTTGTGAATTATCCAATAAGCTTAGGAACTTCCCCTCTCACTCTATGACGCTTCTTCTCTCTAAAAATATCAGACTTTCTCTTTACAAATGGTCGCTAATGACTATATATCTAAATAGGGTCATGGTATGAAATTAGAAACAACTGAAGCCCCGATGAAGATATGCGGTCACATAAAGGACCACATAACACTTATGTGGTCCGCAAAATGGACCGCATAATGGTCTTCCGGAACTGGGCATTTCTGTGCAAGTATACGACAGGTCTGCATTCCGCAGACTAATTCTGTGGTCACATAAAGGACCGTAGAACCTTCTTTTGTAATTTCTCATGATGGCTTCTGTGACGGATGTGAGGCCCGCAAAATGGTTATGAGGTTGCCTAATTTACCGCCAAACAACCTCCAAAATTTTCCCATTTCTCTGCTTCACTATACGGCTGGTCTGCGTTCCGCAGATCAGTTATGCGATCGCATAATGGACCGTAGAAATGCCTTGTTCTGCAACAATGTTTTTCGAACTCCCCAATGCTCTGTTCAACCTAAAATGACCGTACCGCTCTCTACAATCATCAACACATACATCTACCTTGGTATCACGAAACCCCGGGTTCTATGTGAAATTTTATGGGGCCTGACATCCTCCCTCGCTTAAGATCATTCATCCTCGAATTAGGGTTAAAGTTCACCATTAGCATCCAGTGTGACCCAACTGTTACTTCACATACTAGCAGTTCCAAATTTTTGACTAATTCCCTAAATTTTAAAAACAAAATTCGGCAGAATTTCCCCTGTAACTGGGCCTATCAATCTGCCAGAGAATCCCATAAACCAATCCTAACAACATGTACATAATCCAACGACGCAACACAACATAGAATTAACACCAACCGTAGCCTCATAGGCAATATATTACCAGAAAGGAATACCGTTAGCATAAACTTTACAAGTGATACATAATAATAATTCATAGGGGGAAACTTCGTAAAAACGATTACATAGATATTCAAACAAATAAGGGTACTTCTTCTTCATCTCTTCCTCGGCCTCCCAGTTGGCCTCTTAAACCTGTTTCTATCACCGTAGTACTTTCACAGAGGCAATTTCTTTATTTCTTAGCTTTCGGACTTGCCTATCAAGAATGGTAACTGGAATCTCTTCATAAGTCAGTTCTTCATAATCTCTATAGTCTCAGCCGGAACAATAAGCGATGGATCTCCAACCACGTTCTTCAACATGGATACATGAAAAATCGGGTGTCTTAAAGACATCTCTGGTGGTAACTCCAGCCTGTAAGCCACCAGAACAATTCTTTGAAAGATCATGTATGGTCCGACGTACCTCGGACTTAATTTTCCTTTCTTACCAAACCGCATTATACCCTTCATGGGGGAAACCTTCAAGAATACCCAATCATCCTCTTTGAACTCTAAATCCCTGGGACACATATATGAATAGGACGTTTGATGACTCTGAGCGGTTTTCAAGCATTCTGTAATGATCTTAACCTTCTCCATAGCTTGATACAAGAGGTCTGGCCCTATCAACTTCGCTTCTCCAATCTCGAACCATCCAATGGGAGATATACATCTCCTACCATATAAGGCCTCGAACGGTGCCATCTAAATGCTAGCATGATAACTATTGTTGTAGGTAAATTCTATGAGCGACAAATGATCATCCAAGATACCCTTGAAGCCAAGAACACAAGCGCGCAACATATCCTCAAGTGTCTGAATGGTTCGCTCTGCTTGCCCGTTTGTCTGTGGATGCAAGGCTATACTAAGGTTCACCTGAGTAGCCATACCTTGATGAAATTTCCTCCAAAGGTTAGCTATGAACTATGCCCCTTGATCGGAGATAATAGAAACCGGAGTGCCATGCAAACTAACTATTTCCTTGATGTATAACTGAGCATACTGTTCCGTGGTGTCGGTAACCTTAACATGCAAGAAGTATGCTGATTTTGTGAGTCGGTCCACAATCACTCAAATTGAGTCTAACTTGCGGGGCGTGCGAGGTAGTCCCACCACAAATTCCATATTGATCATCTCTCATTTCCTCATCGGAATTTCTATGTTCTGTGCCAACCCACCATGCTTTTGATGTTTGGCCTTTACTTGCTGACAATTTGGACATCTTGCCACAAAGTCCGCTACATTCCTCTTCATATCATTCCACCAGTAGACTTCCTTAAGATCATGATACATCTTCATAGAGAGTGGGTGCATGGAATACTTAGAAGTGTGAGCCTCGGTCATGATTCTTTCACACAGACCGTCTACATTTGGAACACATAATCGCCCTTGGTACCTTAGTGTGCCATCATCCATGCCAAGAGAAAAAGCCATAGTCTTATGTTTATGAATCCCCTCCTTCAATTGCACCAATAATGGATCGTCGTACTGCTTCTCCTTGACATCCACATCAAGCGATGATTCAACCCTATTTTGCACAAGCATCCCTTCTTCACTAGAATCTGCAAGACGAACTCCCAAAATAGCTAACCAATGAACCTCCTTGGCTAACATCCTTTGATATGCCTCCAAGTGAGCCAAACTACCCATAGATTTTCGGCTAAGAGCATCTGCCACAACATTAGCCTTCCCCGGATGATATATGATATCGAGGTCATAATCCCTGAGTAACTCAAGCCATCTTCTCTGCCTCAGATTTAATTCCTTCTGTTAGAAAATATATTGGAGGCTCTTATCGTCTCTGAATATACCCACATAGACCCCATACAGATAATGACGCCCAATCTTTAATGCAAATACCACCGCCGCAAGATCTAAGTCATGTGTTGGATAGTTGTTTTAATAATTCTTGAGTTGCCTAGAAACATAAGCTATCACATTTCCATGTTGCATTAATACACACCCAAGTCCGATTCTTGAATCATCACAATATACAACAAACCCATATGTACCCTCTGGTAGAGTCAACACTGGCGCCGTAGTCAATCTTGATTTCAACTCTTGGAAGCTCCTGTCCCAAGCATCTGACCATTGGAACTTAACCTCCTGTTGCGTCAATTTAGTCAACGGAGAGGCAAGAGTAGAGAACCCCTCCACATATTTTCGGTAATACCCAACTAAGCCGAAGAAACTGCAAATCTCTATTGGAGTTATAGGTCCTGGCCAATTCTTCACAGCTGCAATCTTCTGAGGATCAACCTTAATTACTTCTCTAGAGATAACATGACCCAAGAATGTGACAGATTCAAGCCAAAATTCATATTTTGAAAATTTCGCATACAACTAGTGCTGATGCAGAGTCTGCAGAACCACCCTGAGATGATCGACATGGTCCTCTCGACTTAATGAATGTACCAGAATATCGTCAATGAACACTATCACAAATAAGTCAAGAAAAGGCTTGAAGACTCGACTCATACGATCCATGAAAGTTGTCGGAGCATTTCTTAGTGCAAAAGACATTACTAGGAATTCTAATGCCCATACCGGGCCCTGAAAGCTATTTTCAGAATATGCTGCTCCCTGATCTTCAATTGGTGATACCCGAATCAAAAATTAATTTTGGAGAAGTACTTAGCACCCAGCAATTGGTCAAACAGGTCATCTATTCTTGGCAGTGGGTACTTATTCGTGATCGTGACATTGTTGAGCTGCCGATAGTCGATACACATTCTCAGCGACCTATCCTTCTTCCATACAAAGTGGATTGGTGTGCCCCAAGGCGACACACTCAGCCGGATGAAACCCTTCTCTAACAAATCCTTCAAATGTTCCTTTAGCTCCTTCAATTCTACTGGTGCCATTCTGTAGGGTGGAATAGATATAGGTTGCATGCCCGACATCACATCAATCCCCAAATCAATCCCCTTTCCATTCAATAACTAGATCATTTGGAAATCCAAATTTAACGGTTCTGCTCCGGCAATCAAGCTTAGAAAAACATGAATAAAGACACTCCATCCCTATGATCACATCAAAATAAACCATCCCCATTTCAATGAGATCGGCCATAATGTCCCGAACACGCACTGTAACAACACAATCCCTATAAACCCGCGCGCCCACAATAGACTCACCAACCGGAGTAGATACGGAGAACGACTCGTGGAGTTGTTCCAGTTCTATCCCATATTCCATAACAACATAAGGAGTGACATAGGACAAAGTGGAACCGGGATCAATAAGAGCATATACATCATGAGATTGGTCAGTCAGTATACCTGTGTCAACATCTGGAGAAGCCTATACACTCTGGCGAACACTCATAGCATAGAAACGGGTGGGTCCTCCCGAACACTGTACCCCACCGATAGCTGAACCACACCCTGCGGGTGTTGGAGTGCCTCGAGATGGAGGAGGTGCTGTGGATGTAGTAGTTGAAGAACTGGCTGGCTATGCCGTACCCCTGCCCAAACTCTGGCGGGACTAACGGCAATCCCTCTAGATATGACCCCTATATCCGTACCCGTAGCATCTGAGTAGGTCCATGTAGCAGACCCCTATATCCATACCCGAGCCTTGCTGCTACCCTCTCGCCTTATTACATTCTTCAATTTACGATTCTCTGTAGCTTGAGAAAATGCCACCATCTTCCCATAGTTCATATAAGAATTCAAGGTAGCTATAGCAGCCTTATTAATAACCAAGTGGCTAAGGCCCTTCACAAACCGGTGCACTCTAGCCTCCATAGTGGGCAACATGTATACATCATACTTGGACAGGCGCGCGAATCTCATATGGTACTCCCACACACTTATACTACCTTGCTTCAGGCTTTCAAAGTCAACAGCAGGAGTTGCCTTAGTCGCGATAGGAAAGAAATGATCAATGAAGGCATCGACAAACTCACTCCACCTCACCCGAGGGCTCACCTCCTCACTGGACTCCTCCCACAGCTCAAACCAAGAATATGCCACCTCTTTCAAGCGGTAGGAAGCCAACTCCACTACTTCCGTCTCAGTAGCACGGATAACTCAGAGAGTCTTGTGCATCCCATCAATGAAGTCCCGGGCATCCTTATCGGGATTAGTACCTGTGAACATTGGAGGATCTAACTAAAAAATTTGTTCACCTTGGAACTAGCAGATTCCCCTTGCTGATTGGAAGAAGTAGGCGCATCACTCGATCTCTTGGCATGAGAAGCCACTATCTAAGCCAACATCTGTATGGCTCCCCTAAGATCCCCCTCAGGAACACTAGCACCAGAAGTTGGGGATGGAGATGGAACTGGAATATCAGGTGGAGGGATCATTGCTCCCTCAGTAGGTGCAGAAACTGGTGTAGTTTGATCAGGAGTAGTAGAATCATGTAGTGTAGTAGCCGGGGGAATATTCTCACCCCTCAAGATCTCACCCGCATCATCAAGTAAAGAATCATCTGCCACTCCTAAGGTGGCATTGGCTCATTGGCTAGTTCTTGATTTCTTCCTAGGCGCCATATACTTAAAATTAGAGCAATGCACGAGTTAGAGGAGGAACGGTCTTACAATCAACTCTATCGCACGATCTAGAATGTCAGAAAAGGGTATTATACCTAAATTCCCAAGTAGCCTCCTAATTATAAATGTGGTCGACAACACACCGATAAGAAGGTCTCTACTAGACACGTCTCCGAGACATCCTAGGACACTTTAAAACCTTAGGCCCTGATACCAAGTTTGTCATGCTCTGACCTCGGGGAGCGCAATCGGTACTCAGCCGAGATAACCCGGCCGAGCAAGCCTGTACAATACCTTCTGCCCGATCCCTCTCACGATTAAAGAGGAAATCTATTTCATTAATTAGATAACAAGGAGGATCATGTGAACAACATCAATTCTTTATCATTAGTTACATCATTTATAAGTTCTCAAATTACATACACTTTCATACTTTTAAGTGGAACAAGTGGTACGAAAACAACATTACTAGTTTGACTTTCTCAACGCCAACATACAACCCACACTATGTCTACAGAGCCTATAATAGATACAATAAGAGTACTATGATAGTGCCGGTAACAAGGCCTCGGCTATACCTCAAAACATAATATACATGGAGCAAACGATACACGACCCCGAAATGAAGTGGGGCTAACCAAGTTAGTTGGGAAGAGGGTGTACTGCTATCACTGATCAATGCCACCTGCTGTGGAACCACCTGTATCCATTAAAGATGCAGCGCCCCCAGTAAAAAAGACTTTAGTACATGAGGAATAGTACTAGTATGTATGACTAAACACCCTCTCATTAGAACTTGTAATAGTACAAGGAAGAACAGTCATAAAATCAACGGAAGCCTAAAAACAATACTAAAACATCAAGTTAGGACCAAGATAAGTCTTCAAGTAAATTTCCATTATGTTAGATCGGGAGATCTTAGCACCGATATACTGTCGTGATTTTAGCACGGTATCCGATCACGTCCCGATCGGCCAGGCTGTCTAACCCAATGACATTAGCCACAATCACAATCACTATCACAGTTTCAATCATTATCTCAATCACATTTTAAAGCACAATCACCACCATGTGTGCGGTATGGCGTCCGATCACGACCCGACCGGCTAGGCCGTCTCATCACAATGTCGTGTGGATCGACATCACCCCTTTTTATCAATCATCGCATCCCAATAAAGGGGAATATTCTCATCACATCATTCTCATCCCAAATAAGGGGAATAATTACAATCCACTCCTACACCGGTATGTGTAGTTTCGGGTTAGGATATTTCAACCTACCCATCTTCGGTGACTAACGATACTCCCAAAGTATTTATTATTAAAAGGATTTATAACTCATTTCAACATCTTTTACACATTTCTTAGTTTCATTGGCACTAGTGGCCCTAAGTGTAACATCATTTTTGGCACGTTGGCCATATTTCATATTTAATGCTCACCTCTTTCACTTTCAAACATCATCACGGATCATCAACAACAAAGCATTTCTATTCAAGACTTTGCGTACACATGTGAGCAATTAAGAGTCTGAAGCACATTGAGATTTCAATACAATTTGGCATAATAACTTTCATTGGAAACACGACTGGAGGTCATAACATTTAGATATGCAACCCATAATTTGAACACATTCTCAAATAGTAGCATAACATGACAAGAGCATTTGGAATACATATTGAACATATATCTAACACAAAGCTTACTCGGAGTAATCAAGTTATAATGAACAACTCGAGACTTACAAGGACATCGTGGGATTAAATTATAAGAGGGAAGTTTAGCAAACATACCTCACTTTGAGCTTCCTTAAATTACTACAATGTTCCGGAAATCTTAGCAACTTCGATCTATTTAGAAATATAACAAAATTGAACATAAATTAGGAAGGAGTTCATGGTCCTAGCTCATTTGAGCATCTTATCAAACACTAGGTGGGCATTAAGATTTCTAAATTCTCCTATGGTGGATTTCCTTCACCCCACAACCCAAGGTCTACCCGTTTGTGTTCAACTACCTTCCTACAACTCATGATAGTGCATGCATGCATAGATACACTCTCACACCCAAGTATCACTCTATCCACTAACCATCTTCTACCCCAAATTTGAAATTAGAACTAGGATATGGAACCTTACGTCTTGGATGAAGAACTTATGAGGTTCTCCTTGTGAATTATCCAACTTTTGAGCAAGAATAGATTAACAATAAGCTTAGGAACTTCCCCTCTAACTCTAAGGTGCTTCCTCTCTCTAGAAATATCTGACTTTCTCTTTACAAATGGTCGCTAACGACTATATATCGAAATAGAGTCGGGTTATGAAATTAAAAAAAAATGAAGCCCCGATGCAGATCTGCGGTCACATAAATGACCGCATAAAAATTATGCGGTTTGCAAAATGGACTGCATAATGGCCCTCCGAAACTGGGCATTTCTGTGTAGGTATACGAAAGGTCTGCATTCCGTCGACCAATTTTGCGGTTGCATAAAGGACTGTAGAACCTCCTTTCGAAATTTCTCATGCTAGCTTTTGCGACGTATGTGCGGCTCGCAAACCGGTTATGTTGTCGCATAATTGACCGAAAACAAACTCTAAAATTTGCCCATTTCTCTGCTTCACTCTACGGCTGGTCTGTAGTCCGCATACCAGTTATGCGGTCGCATAATGGACCGCAGAAATGCCCTATTCTGCAACAATTATTTTTCAACTCCCCAATGCACTGTTCAACCCAAAGAGTCTGTACCGCTCTCTACAATCATCAACATATAAGCCTACCTTGGTATCACGTAACCTCGGGTTCTAGGTGAAAATTTATGGGGCCTTACATCCTCCCCCGCTTAAGATCATTCGTCCTCGAATGAGGGTTAAAACTCATCATTAGCATCCAATGTGGCCTAACTGTTACTTCACATACCAATATTTCCAAATGTTTGACTAACTCCCTAAACTTTCAAAAAAGGTAGAGTTTCCCCTGTAACTGGGCCTATCCACCTGCCAGAGAATCCCAGAAACTAACCCTAACAACATGTACATAATCAAACGATGCAACACAATATGTAATTAACACCAACCGTGGCCTCATAGGCAATATATTACCAGAAAGGAACACCCTTAACATAAACTGTACAAGTGATACATAATAATAATTCATAGGGGGAAACTTCGTAAAAATGATTACATAGCTATTGAAACAAATAAGGGTACTTCTTCTTCATCTCTTTCTCGGCCTCCCAGGTGGCCTCTTAAACTTGTTGGTTTCGCCGAAGTACTTTCACGGAGACAATTTCCTTATTTCTTAGCTTTCAGACTTGCCTATCAAGAATGGCAACTGGAATCTCTTCATAATTCATTTATTCATTAACCTTTATAGTCTCAGCCGGAACAATAGACGATGGATCTCCAACCACCTTCTTCAACATGGGTACATGAAACACTGGGTGCACTAAAGACATCTCCGGTGGTAACTCCAGTCTGTAAGCCACCAGACCAAATGCGCAATATGGTGTCTGATCTCCACCCGATCAGCTAGTCCACCTTCCCACATATGATGTGCGGGTTGACTTTTCCAATCTACAAAGGTTCTAGTTTCATCCCAATTAAGAAGAATAATATCACAATCCACCCCTACACCGGCACGTGTAGTTTCAGGTGTGGGCCTTATGACCCACCCTTCCTCGGTATTTCTAATGATGCTCCCAAAAATAGTTTTGATTTGATTTGCAAATAGAAATATCATAAATACAATATTACTCACCTCAACATCTTTCACATTGTATGAATTCTCATTAGTATTTCCAGTCATTCACAACGACAATATTTCCTTAGCTCATTAGACCATTCACAAGATTCTTTATTCCT
>AWOL01S0039146.1:152913-240267 GCA_000715115.1 Nicotiana otophora | reverse complement strand
AAGCCATAACCTTTTAATACGTAACCCACACTTTGAAACTTACAGAAACATTATGGAATTCAATTCCAAGAGAGAAAGTTTAGCCAATATACCTCAATCGCGCTTCTTTAGACTCTATAATTTTCTGTAACCCTTAGCAACCTCAATCTATTTTAGCAATATACAAATTGAACCCAAAATTAGAAAAATGTTCATGGTTCTAGTTTACTTCTTATTTTTCCCACTTGTTATCACATGCATGCAAGATAAACAACCCTCACACCCATGGACCATCTTATTAATACCCAATTATAGCTATGTTTGAAATTAAGAGCTGGAGTGATGAAGTCTTACCTTTTTGGATGAAGAATTTGGTACTCTACTTGAATATTTCCAAAGCTTTAAGTGATGATTGAAGATCAATTTGATGAAAACATAGACCTTCCCTCTTAAACCCTCTCTCTCTCGCTCTAGAAACATCTGCAAATGAGCTCAAAATAGACCTAAGGGGTATTTTAACAGAATGGGGGTCGGGTCCGCAAAGTGACTGCAGAAATGGCCATCAGGGACCTGAACTTACGGCCCAGGTATGTGACCAGTATACGGTCCGCATACTCGTTCTGCAGTCGCATAATGCGCCGCAGAACTCCCTCCGCAAAAACTCAAGAGGGATTATGTGATCGATATGTGGTCTATATATCGATTATACGGTCGCATAATCGACCGAAAACTGACCTCAAGTTGGCCAAACTTAGTGCTTCACTCTGTGGCCATTATGCAGTCCGCAGAGTGATTATACGGCCGCATAATGGGCCGTATAAACGTGATTTTCCTCCAAAAGTTTTTTTTTACTTTCCGGTGCATTGTTCAACCCAAAAAGTCCGAACACATAAGCCTACTCCGGCACCACGAAACCTTGAATTCACTTGCGAAATTTACTGGGCTTTACACTGAAATACTTCAAAATTTTTCCGGGTGTTACACTGAAATACTTCAAAATTTTCCGGGGTGTTACACTTATGGTCCGTGAATATATCCATATAGACCCCATACAGATAATAACGCAAAATCTTCAATGCAAATACCACCGCATCGAGCTCTAAGTCATGTGTTGGATATTTGTTTTCATGATTCTTGAGTTGCCTAGAAGCATAAGCTATCACCTTGCCATGTTGCATTAATACAAACCCAAGTCTGATTCTTGAAGCATCACAATATACCACAAACCCATTTGTACCCTCTAGTAGAGTCAATACCGGTGTCGTAGTCAATCTTGATTTCAACTCTTGGAAGCTCCTTTCACAAGCAGCTGTCCATTGGAGCTTAACCTCCTTCTGTGTTAATTGAGTCAATGGAGAGGCAAGAGTAGAGAACCCCTCCACAAATTTCCGGTAATACCCAACTAAGCCCAAGAAACTGCAAATCTCTGCTGGAGTTGTAGGTCTAGGCCAATTCTTCACAGCTGCAATCTTCTAAGGATAAGCCTTAGTTCCTTCTGTAGAGATAACATTACCCAAGAATGTGACATATTCAAACCAAAATTCATATTTTTAAACTTCGCATACAACTGGTGCTGATATAGAGTCTGCAGAACCACTCTGAGATGATCAGCATGTTCCTCTCGACTTCGTGAATGTCCCAGAATATCATCAATGAACACTATCACAAAGGAGTCAAGAAAAGGCTTGAAGACTCGACTCATATGATCCATGGAAGCTTCCATGGCATTTGTTAGCACAAAAGACATTACTAAGAATTCAAAGTGCCCATACCGGGTCCTGAAAACTGTTTTCAGAATATCCTACTCCCTAATCTTCAATTGGTGATACCTGGATCTTCAATCTATTTTGGAGAAGTACTAAGAACCCTGCCATTGGTCAAACAAGTCATCTATTCTTGGCAGTGGGTACTTACTCATAATCATGACCTTGTTGAGCTGCCGATAGTCGATACACATTCTCAGTGACCCATCCTTCTTCCTTACAAAGAGGACCGGTGCACCCCAAGGAGACATAATCATCCGAATGAAACCCTTATCTAACAAATCCTTCAATTCTTCCTTTAGCTCCTTCAATTCTACTGGTGCCATTCTGTAGGGTGGAATACATATAGGTTGCGTGCCCGGCATCACATCAATCCCGAAATCAATCTCCCTATCTGGTGGAATCCCAGGGAGCTTATCAAGAAAGACCTTCGAAAATTCATTCACAACTAGCACAGACTACAGTGTAGGTGTCTGAGCATTGGTATCCATTACTCGGATCAAATGATAAATACACCCCTTGCTGATCATCTTGATGTCCTTAAGGCAAGACATAAACCTACCCTTCGGCACCACATCATTCCCCTTCCATTCAATAACTGGCTCATTTGGAAATCCAAATCTAACGGTTATGGTTTGGCAATCAAGCTTAGCAAAACATAAATAAAGCCAACCCATCCCCATGATCACATCAAAATCAACCACCCCCAATTGAATGAGATCGGCCATGGTGTCCCGACCACGCACCTTAATAAAATAATCCCTAAAAACCCGCTCGGCCACAATAGACTCACCAACCTGAGTAGATACGGAGAACGGTTCATGGAGTTGTTCTGGTTCTTTCCCAAATTCCATAGCAACATAAGGAGTGACATAGGACAAAGTAGAACCAGGATCAATAAGAGCATATACATCATGAGATTGGATAGTCAGTATACCTGTGACAACATCTGGAGAAGCGTCTGCACTCTGGTGACCACTCATAGCATAGAAACGGTTGGGTTCTCCCGAATGTGGTTGCTGGAGTGCATCGAGCTGGAGGAGGTGACGTGGATGAAATAGCTATAGCACTGGCTGGTTGTGCCATACCCCTGCCTACACTCTAGTGGGACGAACGACAATCCCTCTAGATGTGACACCTCAATCCGCCCTCGTAGCATATGGGTAGGTCCATGTATCAAACTCCTAAGTGCATCTTCCCGCACCTAGGGCATGGTGGTATCCTCTGTTGCTGGAATCTCCCACCAGGCCGACCCTGCTGGTAGGATCCCCTGTTGCCCTGACCAGGCCTAAAATGACTCCACTGCTATTGTTTGGGCCCTGATGGCGGCGCACTAACTGAAGACTGAGCAAAAGACTGGGATGGACCTGATCACCCTCCCCTGAATACTGACCTACCACCACCACCATAAAAAGAACAACCAAAGTTGCCCGCAGACTGGGCTTTGTTGCTACCCTCTCGCTCCATTCTATTCTTCAATTCACGGTTCTCTGTAGCTTGAGAAAATTCCACCATCTTCCCATAGTTCATATTATAATTCAAGGCAGTTGTAGCAACCTCATTAATAACTAAGGGGCTAAGGCCCTACACAAACCGGGGCACTCTCGCCTCCATATTGGGAAACATGCATACATCATACATGGACAGGCACCCGAATCACATATAGTACTCCCACACACTCATGCGACCTTGCTTCTGGCTTTAAAACTCAACGGCACAGGCTGCCTTAGTCGCGGCGGGCAAGAAATGATCAATGAAGGCATCGAAAAACTCACTCTACCTCGCCGGAGGGCTCCCCTCATCACGGGACTCCTCCTTCAGCTCAAACGAAAAATATGCCACCTCTTTCAGGCGGTAGAAAGCCAACTCCAATACTTCCTTCTTAGTAGCACGGATAAATCAGAGAGTCTTATGCGTATAATCATTGAAGTCTTGGGGGTCCTCCTAGGGATTAGTCCCCGTGAAAATTGGAGGATCTAACTGAAGAAACTTGTTCACCTTGGAACTAGCAGATTCCTCTAGTTGACTAGAAGAAGTAGGTGCAGCATTCGATCTATGATATTAAGAAGCTACTATTTGAGCCAACATCTGTATGGCTCCCCTAAGAGCCCCCTCAGAAACACTGGGACCGGAAGTTGGGGCTGGAGGTGGAACTGGAATATAAGTTGGAGGGATAGTTGCACCCTCACTAGGTACAGGAACTGGTGCAGTCTGATCAGGAGTAGTAGAATCAGGCAGTGTAGTAGCTGGGGGAATATTCTCACCCCTCGAGAGCTCACCCGCATCATCAGGTAAAGAGTCATATGCTACTCCTGGAGTGGCATTGGCTCCTTGGCTAGTTCTTGCTTTCTTCATTGGCTCTATATACTAAAAATTAGAGCAATGCACGAGTTAGAAGAGGAACAGTCTTACAATTAACTCTATCGCACGATCCAGAACGTCAAAGAAGGGTATTATTCCTAAATGCCCAAGTAGCCTCCTAATTATAGATGTGATCGACAACACAACGATAATGACTCTACTAGACACGGCTCCGAGACATCCTAGGACACATTAAAACCTTAGGCTCTGATACCAACTTTGTCATGCCCTAAGCTCGTGGAGCGCAATAGGCACTCAATCAAGATAACCCGGCCGAGCAAGCGTGTACAATACCTTCTACCCGATCCCACTCATGATTAAAGAGGAAATCTATTTCAGTAATTCGACAACGAGGAGGATCATGTGAACAACATCAATTCATTATCATTAGTTACGTCATTTATAAGTTCTAAAATTACATACACTTTTATATTTTTAAGGGGAACAAGTGGTACAAATACAACATTACTAGTTTGACTTTCCCAACGCCAACATACAACCCACACTATGTCTACGGAGCCTCTAATAAATACAAAAAGAGTACTATGATAGTGCCGGCAACAAGGCCTCGGCTATACCTCAAAACATAATACACATGGAGCAAAAGATACACGTCCCCAAAATGAAGTGGGGCTCATCCAGTTAGTTGGGAAGAGGGTGTACCGCTATCATTGATAAACGCCGCCTGCTATGGAACCACCTGCATCCATTAAAAATGCAGCACTCCCGGCCAATGGGATTTTAGTACATGTGGAATAGTACTAGTATGTATGACTAAACACCCTCTATTAGAATAGGTAATAGTACAAGGAAGAACAGTCATAAAATAAACGGAAGCCTCAAACAATACTAATACATCAAGTTAGGAGCAAGATACGTCTTCAAGTAAATTTCCATTATTTTAGATTGGGAGATCTTAGCACCGATATACCACCGTGATTTTAGCACGGAGTCTGATCACGGCCCGATCGCTATCTCACCCAATGACATCAGCCACAGTCACAACCACTATCACAATTTCAATCATTATCTCAATCAGAATTTCAAGTACAATCACCACCATACGTGTGGCATAGCGTCCGATCACAACCCGACCGGCTAGGATGTCTCAGCACAATGCCATGTGGATCGACATCACCCCCTTTTAGCAATCATCTCATCCCAATAAAGGGGAATATTCTTATTATATCAATCTCATCTCAAATAAGGGGAATAATTACAATCCACTCCTACACCGGCATGTGTAGTTTCAGGTTAGGCTATTTCAACCTACCCTTCCTAGGTGACTAACGATACTCCACAAGTGTTTATTATTAAAAGGATTTACAACTCATTTCAACATCTTTTACACGTTTTTAGTTTCATTGGCACTAGTGGCCCTAAGTGTAACATCATTCTTGGCATGTTGGCCATATTTCATATTTCATGCTCACCTCTTTCACTTTCAAACATCATCACGTATCATCAACAACAAAGCATTTCTATTCAATACTTTGAGTACACATGTGAGCAATTAAGAGTCTTAAGCACATTGAGATTTCTACACAATATGGCATAATATCTTTCATTTGAAACACGACTTGAAGTCATAACATTTAGATACGCAACCCATACTTTGAACACATTCTCAAACAGTAGCATAACATGACAAGAGCATTTCGAATACATATTGAACATATATCTTTTGACACAAAGCTTACTCGAAGTAGTTAAGTTATAATGAACAACTCGGGACTTACAAGGACATCGTGGGATTAAATTCTAAGAGGGAAGTTTAGCCAACATACCTCGCTTTGAGCTTCCTCAAATTACTACAATGTTCCGGAAATATTAGAACCTTCGATCTATTTACAAATACAATAAAATTGAACACAAATTAGGAAAGAGTTCATGGTCCCAGCTCATTTGAGCATTTTATCAAACACTAGGTGGGCATTAAGATTTCTAGATTCTCATATGGTGGGTTTCCTTCACCCCACAACCCAATGTCTACCCATTTGAGTTCAATTACCTTCCCACAACTCATGGTAGTGCATACATGCATAGATACACTCTCACACCCAAGAATCACACTCCCCATTAACCATCTTCTACCCCAAATATGAAATTGAAACTAGGATATTGAACATTCCCTCTTGGATGAAGAACTTGTGAGGTTCTCCTCGTGAATTCTCCAACTGTTGTGCAAGAATTGATGAACAATAAGCTTAGGAACTTACCCTCTCACTCTATGGCACTTCCTCTCTCTATAAATATCAAACTTTCTCTTTACAAATGGTCCCTAACAACTATATATCGAAATAGGATCGGGTTATAAAATTAGAAAAATATGAAGCCCCGATGCAGATCTGCGGTCGCATAAAAGACCGCATAACACTTATGTGGTCCGCAAAATTGACCGCATAATGGCCTCCGGAACTGGGCATTTCTGCGTAGGTATGCGACAGGTCTACGGTCCGTAGACCAATTCGGCGGTCGCATAAAGGATCGTAGAACCTCCTTCCAAAATTTATCAAGATGGCTTCTGTGACGGTTGTGCGGCCCACAAGACGGTCATGCAGTTGCATAGTTGACCGCAAAATAACCTCAAAACTTTGCCCATTTCTCTGCTTCACTCTCCGGCTGGTCTGCAGTCCGCAAATTAGTTCTGCGGTCGCATAATGGACCGCAGGAATACCCTGTTCTACAACAATTGTTCTCCATCTCCCCAATGCACTATTAAACAAAAAAAGTCTATACCGCTCTCTACAATCATCAACACATAAGTCTACCTTAGCATCACGAAACCTCGGGTTCTAGGTGAAATTATACGGGGCCTTACATCCTCCCCCGCTTAAGATCACTCGACCTCGAATGAGGGTTAAAGTGCACCATTAGTATCTAATGTGGCCTAATTGTTACTTCACATACTAGCAGTTCCAAATTTTTAACTAACTAACTAAATTTTCAAAAAACAAAATTCGGCAGAGTTTCCCCTGTAGCTGAGCCTATCACCTGCTAGAGAATCCCATAAACCAACCCTAACAACATGTACATAATCCAACGACACAACACAACATGGAATTAACACCAACCTTGCTCTCATAAGCAATATATTACCAGAACGGAACACTTTTAGCATAAACTGAGGGAAACTTTGTAAAACCGATTACATAGCTATTGAAACAAATAAGGGTACTTCTTCTTCGTCTCTTCCTCAGCCTTCCAGGTGGCCTCTTCAACCTGTTGACTATGCCATAGTACTTTCACGGAGACAATTTCTTTTTTTTCCTAGCTGTCGAACTTGCCTATCAAGAATGGCAATTGGAATCTCTTCATAAGTCAGTTCTTCATTAACCTCTATAGCGTCAGCTGGAACAATAAGCGATGGATCTCCAACCACATTCTTCAACATGGATACATCAGACACCGGGTGCGCTAAAGAAATCTCTGGTGGTAACTCGAGCCTGTAAGCTACCAGACCGATTCTCTGAAAGATCCTGTATGGTCCGACGTACCTCGGACTCAAGTTTTCTTTCTTATCCAAATCACATTATACCCTTCATGGAGGAAACCTTCAACAATACCCAATTATCCTTTTTGAACTCCAAATCACTGCAACGCATATTCGAATAGGACTTGTGAGGACTCTGAGCGGTTTTCAACTGTTTCGTAGTGATCCTAAACTTCTTCATAGCCCGATGTATGAGGTCTGGCCCTATCAACTCCGCTTCCCTATTATTGAACAATCTAATTGGAGATCTACATCTCCTACCATATAAGGTCTCGAACGGTGATATCTTAATGCTAGCATGATAACTATTGTTGTAGGCAAATTCTATGAGTGGCAAATGATCATCCCAGCTACCCTTGAAGTCAAGAACACAAGCGCACCACATATCCTTGAGCGTATGAATGGCTCGCTCTGCTTGCCCGTCAGTCTGTGGAAGGAAGGCTGTACTAAGTTTCACCTGATTACCGAAACCTTACTAAAATTTCCACCAAATGTTAGCTGTGAACTGTGCCCCTTGATCGGAGATAATAGAAATCCGAGTGCCATGCAACATGACTATTTCTATGCAGGTATGGGCATTTCTGTGTAGGTATGCGACAGGTGTGCAGTCCGCAGACCAATTCTGCAGTCGTATAAAGGACCGCAGAACCTCCTTCCAAAATTTCTCATGATGGCTTCTGCGACGGATATGCGGCCCGCAAAATTATTATGCGGTCGCATAATTGACCGCAAAATAATCTCCATAATTAGACCATTTCTCTACTTCACTCTCCGGCTGGACTGCGGTTCGCAGATTAGTTCTGCGGTCGCATAATGGACCGCAGAAATACCCTGTTCTGCAATAATTTTTCTCCATCTCCCCAATGCACTATTCAACCAAAAAAGTTCGTACCGCTCTCTACAATCATCAACACATAAGTCTACCTTGGCGTCACGAAACTCTGGGTGCTAGGTGAAATTTTACGAGGCCTTACATCCTCCCCCACTTAGGATCATTCATCCTCAAATGAGGGTTAAAGTGCACCATTAGCATACAATGTGGCCCAACTGTTACTTCACATACTAGCAGTTTCGAATTTTTGACTAACTTCCTAAATTTTCAAAAAACATAATTTCGGCAGAGTTTTCCATGTAACTAAGCATATCCACCTGCCAGAGAATCCCAAACACCAACCCTAACAACATGTACATATTCCAACGACGCAACACAACATGGAATTAACACCAACAGTGGCCTCAAAAGCAATGTATTACCAGAACTGAACACCCTTAGCATAAACTATACAAGTGATACATAATAATAATTCATAGGGGGAAACTTCATAAAAATGATTACATAGCTATTGAAACAAATGAGGGTACTTCATCTTCATCTCTTCCTCGGCCTCCCAGGTGGCCTATTCAACCTGTTGACTTTGCCATAGTACTTTCACGGAGGTAATTTCTTTTTTTTCCTAGCTTTCGGACTTGCCTATCAAGAATGGCAACTGGAATCTCTTCATAAGTCATTTCTTCATTAACCTCCATAGTCTCAACTGGAACAATAAACGATGGATCTCCAATCACCTTCTTCAACATGGATACATGAAACATCGGGTGCACTAAAGACATCTCTGGTGGTAACTCCAGCCTGTAAGCCACCAGACCAATTCTCTGAATGCTCTTTTATGGTACGATATACCTCGGACTCAATTTCCCTTTCTTACCAAACTGCATTATACCCTTCATGAGGGAAACCTTCAAGAATATCCAATCATCCTTTTTGTACTCCAAATCCCAGCGACACACATCTGAATAGAACTTCTAATGACTCTGAGAAATTGTTAACCATTCCGTAGTGATCTTAACCTTCTTCATAGCCTGATGTATGAGGTCTGGCCCTATCAACTTTGCTTCCCCAATCTCGAACAATCCAGTGGGAGATCTACATCTCCTACCATATAAATCCTTGAACGGTGACATCTAAATGCTAGCATGATAACTAATGTTTTAGGAAAATTATATGAGTGAAAAATGCTCATCCCAGTAACTCTTAAAGTCAAGAACACAAGCGCACAACATATCCTTGAGCGTATGAATGGTTCGCTTTGCTTGCCCGTCAGTCTGTGGATGGAAGGCTGTACTAAGTTTCACCTGAGTACCCAAACCTTGCTGAAATTTCCTCCAAACGATAGCTGTGAACTGTGCCCCTCGATGGGAGATAATAGAAATCGGAGTGCCATGCAACTTGACTATTTCTGTGCAGGTATGGGCAATTCTGTGCAGGTATGCAACAGGTGTGCGGTCCATAGACCAATTCTGCGGTCGCATAAAGGACCGCAAAACCTCCTTCCGAAATTTCTCATAATGGCTTCTGCGACGGATATGCGGCCCGCGCAACGGTTATGCGGTTGCATAATGGACCGCAAAATAACCTCCAAAATTTGCCCATTTCTCAACTTCACTCTCCGGCTGGACTGCGGTCCGCAGATCAGTTCTGCGGTCACATATTGGACCGCAGAAATGCCCTGTTCTACAACAATTTTTCTTCATCTTCCCAATGCACTATTCAACCAAAAAAGTCTGTACTGCTCTCTATAATCATCGACACATAAGTCTACCTTAGCATCACGAAACCCCAGGTTCTAGGTGAAATTTTATGGGGCCTTACATCCTCTCCCGCTTAAGATCATTCGGCCTCGAATGAGGGTTATAGTGCACCATTAGCATCCAATGTGGCCCAATTGTTACTTCACATACTAGGTGTTCCAAATTTTTGACTAACTATCTAAATTTTCAAAAAAAGAAATTTCGGCAGCGTTTCCCCTGTAACTGAGCCTATCCACCTGCCAGAGAATCCCAGAAACCAACCCTAACAACATGTACATAATCTAATGACGCAACACAACATGGAATTAACACCAACCGTGGACTCATAAGCAATTTATTATGAGAACGGAACACCGTTAGCATAAACCGTACAAGTGATACATAATAATAATTCATAGGGGGAAACTTCATAAAACCGATTACATAGCTATTGAAACAAATGAGGGTACTTCTTTTTGATCTCTTCCTTGGCCTCCCAGGTGGCCTCTTCAATCTGTTGACTTTGCCATAGTACTTTCACGAAGGCAATTTTTTATATTTTCCTAGCTTTCAGACTTGCCTATCAAGAATGGCAAATGGAATCTCTTCATAAGTCAGTTCTTCATTAACCTCTATAGTATCAGCCGCAATAATAAGCGATGGATCTCCAACCACCTTCTTCAACATAGATACATGAAACACCGGGTGCACAAAAGATATCTCTGGTGGTAACTCCAACCTGTAAGTCACCAAACCAATTCTCTGAATGATCTTGTATGGTTTGACGTACCTCTGACTTAATTTCCCTTTTTTACCAAACCGCATTACACCCTTCATGGGGGAAACCTTTAAGAATACCCAATCATCCTTTTTGAACTCCAAATCCCCGCACGTCCGAATAGGAATTCTAACGACTCTAAGCGATTTTCAACCGTTCAGTAGTGATCTTAACCTTTTTCATATCCTGATGCATGAGGTCTGGCCCTATCAACTCCGTTTCCCCAATCTCGAACCATCTAATGGGAGATCTACATATCCTACCATATAAGGCCACGAACGATGCTATACGAATGCTAGCATAATAACTATTATTGTACGCAAATTCTATTAGTGGTAAATGATCATCCCAGCTACCCTTGAAATCAAGAACACAAGCGCGCAACATATCCTTGAGCGAATGAATGGTTCGCTCTGCTTGACCATAGGTCTGTGGATGGAAGGCTGTACTAAGGTTCACCTGAGTACACAAACCTTGCTGAAATTTCCTTCAAAAGTTAGCTATAAATTGTGCCCCTCGATCAGAGATAATAGAAATTGGAGTGCCATGCAACCTGATTATTTCTGTGCAGGTATGGGCATTTCTGTGCAGGTATGTGACAGGTGTGCAGTCCGCAGACCAATTCTACGGTCGCATAAAGGACCACAAAACCGCTTTACAAAATTTCTCATGTTGGATTCTGCGACAGATGTGTGGCCCGCGATACGGTTATACGGTCGCATAATTGACCGCAAAACAACCTTCAAAATTTGCCCATTTCCTTGCTTGGCAAAAGTATACAATCATCAACACATGTGTTTACCTTTGCATCATGAAACCCCGGTTTCTAGGTAAAAGTTTACGGGGCCTTACATTAGCAGGATATGTAGGCAACCCAACATAAGGGTTCAGTCTCCCCACTGTTTCAAAATACTTTCCTCAGTATAGGAAACTAGGGCAAATCTTTTGGAACAGTTTAATGATGCTCTCAACCCACAAATCTCTGAGAGCGTCAACCAAACTTCACCCAAAAATCCAAATCATAAAATACCATACCTATAACGACCCGATAGGCCATTTTGTGCTATTGCACCCTGTTACCCCTCTTTATACTTCACATACGTATGTTTATGATTTTATGACGTGCGGGGTTAGTTAGTTTCATTCTGAGAAGCTTTCGGGTTGATTCAGACCCCTTGATTCTTGACTAAGAAGTTTAAATTAGAAAATGTTGACCAAACTTTAACTTTTGTGAAAATGACTTCGGAACTATATTTTGATGACTCTAATAGTTTTGTATCATGATTTTGAACTTGGGCGTATGCCCGAAAGTGATTTTAAAAGTCCGTAGGTTCATTTATGTTGATTTGCCGAAATTTGGCATTTTGAAGTTGAAAAGTTTGACCGTAGGTTGACTTTTAGCTTTTGAGCTCGGAATTTGATTTTGGGATTTGGAATAGATCCGTTATGCCATTTAGAACTTTGTCTGCAAAATTTGATACGATTTGGAGTGATTTGTTAAGATTCAGACGTTTAGTTTTAATTTTGGAAATTTTGAACTTTACTTTGAAGTTCATGTATTTTTGAGTTCAATTCATAGTTTTAGATGTTATTTTTGTGTTTTAATCTCGTGAGCAAGTTTGTATGATGTTTTTAGACTTGTGTGGATGTTTGGTTTGGGGTCTTGAGGGCTCGGATGAGTTTCAGATATGTATCGGAATGGTTTTGATCTTAAAATGAACTGCTGGTGTACTGGTGTTCAGTTATTGCAATTGATAGCACTAGCCTCGCAATTGTGAAGGTGATTGTAAGGGGGAAGATGTCGCAATTGTTACTTCTCCTTCGCAATTGTTAATGAAGTTGGATTTTGATTTACTTTGCATTTGCGAACATTTGTTCGCTTTTGCGATGCTGTCCAGTTCGCAATTGTGAAGCCTCTTCTGACAATTGTGATGATGCATGAGGCTGTCAGGATTCGTAAATACGAACCCTGGTCCGCAATTGCGAGGGTTCGCAAATGCGAATCCTGTGTCGCAAATGCGACATCTACAGCTGGTACAAAGGACTGGGCGACGTGATTGTGAAGAAATTCTCTCATTTTTGAACCCTAAATTCTGTAGGAGGCGGTTTCGGAGAGAGAATTTTCACCTACAAACTTTAGGTAAGTGATTCTAATCTATTTCTAATCATATTCCATCAATATATCTTAGATGTTAACATCAAAATCATGTGAATCAAAGTGAAAAATTGTGAAACCCTTTCATGTTTTTGAAAAATAATAATTTGAGTTTTGAGAGTCGAATTGGACTCGGATTTTGAAACTAATTATATATATGAACTCGTGGGGTCATGGGTAGACGAAATGTATCATTGGACCTAGGTTTTGACCCGACGGGCCCTGGGTTGACGTTTGTAGACTTTTGGGAAAAATGTAATGATCTTAGCTTTATCTATTGTAGTTGATCTCCGTATCATTGTTTGATGATATTAAGTCGATTCTGGTTAGATTTGAGCCGTGTGAGGCGCATTTTAGGGGGAAAGCTATTTCCAAGGGTTGAATTGGCCTAGTTGAGGTAAGTATCTTGCCTAACTTTGTGTGGGTGAACTACCCCTTACGTTTGGTATTGATTGATTCATTTGTGCTATGTGAAAGCCGTGTACGCAATGTGACGAATGGGTACACGGGTTGTGCATGATATTTGATCGGTTTAGGCTAGTTAACTTATTTCCATATTTTATTTGAAATGCCATATCATGTTCTAAATCCTCATAGTCAATCTATTCTTATTTGTGTTAGTCTATCCTTACGTGCCTTAATTGACTTGTTTGACACTTGTTCTACATCCTACTTGATAAATTGCTCTCATATTTTAGTTAAACCTGTTGCCCCCTTATTTGATACATGTCATCCCTTTCATTGTTGATTATCATTACTTGAAGTCATTGTACATGTTATCTCTTTCATTGTTAATTATCATTATTTGAAGTCATTGTTACTAGTTTACTCTTTCGTTGCCATTATTCTCATTCGAAGTCATGTTATTCCTTCCATTGTGAGTTATTGGTATTTAGTTTGTAGTTACACGTTATCCTTCTCGTTGTTGAGTTATTGGTGTTGAAGTTGTGGAAGTCGTATCATTTTAAAGCAAAGTTGATAATTGTTGAGATACCTTTCTTTTTGAAAATTTTACTTTCATTGTTATTGTTGATATTCTTTTACACGTTGTGGTGGAGCCTTGAGCTATTGTTGTGGAAACATTGATATTGTTGATTGTTGGCAAGTTGTGATATATGGGCACTTGTGGTGCGAGTTGCTATTGTGATGTGTTATTGACGAGCATGTGGCAATGTAAGGCTTGGGGTTAATGTGCATGCGGCGGTATGAGGTGGGACTTATGTGTGTGTTCCTTGTAGGGGAACTACGTGATGCCACGTGGCACCATAAGGTGGGCTAAAGTACGTGTAGCTATTTCAGGAAAACTATTTTTTCAAAACTTATTTTAAATGTAAGGCTCATATGGTGGCATAAAGAAAGATTGTGATTGAGATTGTGAATTGTGAATACGAGGCGGTACCTCAGTTGTGATTCTTGATATATATACACGAGGCAGTAATTCGGTGGTGATTCTTATTCTACACGAGGCGGTAACTCGTTGTGATTATTGTTATTTTGTTCTTCCTTGTTTTTGCCAGTTATTGTCCGTATATGATCATTGTGTTTCTCTTTAACTGATTTATTTATGTTATTTCCGTGCTTACAATTTCGGTATTAGTTCATGCTGTTAACTATTTTGTATAAGTTATTTCTCCGCTTTCCATTATTTATCCTTATTACGTTTGCATACTGTTTATTTATATCATAGTAGGTGTCTTGACATGGCCTCTTCACTACACTATCGAGGTTAGGCTTGATATTTATTGTGGTGTACTCATACTACGCTCTACACATCTTTTTGTGTAGATCCATATATGTCTGCACCTGTCGGAAACTAGAGTTGATTTGAATAGCTGCCTTTGGAGACTTCAAGGTATACCTGATCTACCTATGCAGGCCTCAGAATCACCTTTCCTAGCTTTACTTCCTGTTGTATTTTCATTCAGATAGTGATGTAGTAGGTATTCTAGTTTTTATTCTACAAAGCTTATGATTCAATTCCACAGGTCTTGGAGAGTGTACTGTTGTTGATCTACTTTCGGAAGTTTATATCAGTTATTCAGCTTTGTTTTAGTATTTTGTTAATTATTTTCATCAATTTATTATTAACCGTTAGGCTTACCTAGTCATGAAGACTAGGTGCCATCACGACATCCTACCGAGGAAACTTGGGGTCGTGATAAGTTGGTATCAGAGATCTAGGTTCTTAGGTGTTACGAGTCATAAGCGGTTATAGTAGAGTCTTGTGGATCGGTATGGAGACGTCTGTGCATATCTTTGAGACGCTATGGAACTATTAGGAAAACTTCACTTCTTTGATTCCTTATCATGCAAATAGGTTGACTTCGAAAACTGAATCTTTGACTTTCTATTCTCTCACGGATGGTGAGGACACGCACTATTAGATCTGATGATCAAAAAGCCCCGCCCCTTGCTAGAGCCGTGAGAGGCCGGGGTAGAGGCCGAAGAGGGGTACGTGGTGCATCCAGAGCACCTACATGAGTTGCGACAGAGGAGCCACCAGCAGCTCCAGTTGGGGGGCAGGCACCCGAGGTGCCTGTTGCTACCCTAACACTTCAGGAGATCCTCACACAGTTCTTGAGCATGTTTGGTACCTTAGCTCAGGCGGGGTTGATTCCACTTGCACCAGTTACATCTTAGCCTGAGGGAGGAGCTCATACTCCCACGGCCCGTACACCAGAGCAGCAGGTCCATCCCGATCAAGTCCCTGAGGTTATCCAGTACAGCCTGTTGTTCCAGTTCAGCCCGCGGTTAGGGAAGCAACATCTGAGGACGAGCAACTAAGACTCGAGAGATTTAAGAAGTATCACCCTCCTACTTTCAGTGGTTTAGCTTCAGAGAATGCACATGCTTTTCTTGAGGAATTCCATCATATTTTCCGCACCATGGGTATTGTGGAGACGAGTGAGGTTGCTTTCACTACTTTCCAACTGTCATGAGCGGCATTTTAGTGGTAGTGAGTGTACGAGGAGGGTAGCCCAGCCGATGCAGCTTCAATTACATGGACTCGGTTTACAGAGTTATTCTTGAGAGAGTTTGTTCCTCAGACCCTTAGGGATGCATGGCTCACAGAGTTTGAGCAGCTGCGCTCGGGTACTATGTCAGAGTATGTTGTCCGATTCATTGATGTTTCCAGACATGCACCTGCCTTGGTTTCTACTGTCAAAGAGTGAGTCCGTCAATTTATCGAGGGGCTCAACTATGGTATTAGATTCAGCATGGCCCGAGAGTTGGAGACAAATACCCCATATCAGCAGGTGGTAGAGATTACATGGAGGTTGAAGGGTATGCGAGGCTGTGAGGAAGACGACAGGGAGGCTAAGAGGCCTCGAGGTACTAGAGGATTTAGTAGTGGTCATGCTACAACTATAGCCCATCATGGCAGAGGTTATGTGAGTCGTTCAGTTCTCTCAGCACTTCTAGCTTCTAGTGGTGCTCCGATCATTTTGGAGGTCTCAGGTTGCACACTTTCCTTAGCCACTTTCTAGCGCACCTCCTGCACGAGGTTCCTTTAGTGGTTAGTCCAGCCGACTAGTCCCAAGACAGTCCAAGCAGCCACGCCTACTGAGAGCTTGCTTTGAGTGTGGTGATACCCGCCATATGGTTAGAGACTACCCCAGACTCAGGAGGGGTGCACCTCCACAGACTACTCAGGCTCCATGGATTCAGTCAGGTCCACAGACTTCTTAGGCTATGGTTGCTGCCCCAGTTAACACTCCACCCGCATAGCCAGCTAGGGGTGAGGGACGGGCGGGTAGAGATTGCCCTAGAGGGGGAGTCCATGCCAGATTTTATACTTTTTCGAGGAGGATGGAGGCAGTTGCTTCAGACTCTGTCATTACAGGTATGGTTCTTGTTTTCCACAGAGAAGCATCAGTCTTATTTTATCCGGCATCCACTTATTCATGTGTGTCATCTTACTTTGCTCAGTATTTGGATATATCTCATGATTGTTTGAGTTCTCTTATTTATGTACCCACGTTTGTGGGAGATTCTATTGTTTTGGACCGTGTGTATTGGTCGTGTTTAGTTGTTATTGGTGGTATTGAGACCAGAATTGATTTATTGTTACTTAGTATGGTAGACTTTGATCTTATCTTTGGCATGGACTAGTTGTCACCCTATCATGCTATTCTAGATTGTCACGCCAAGATTGTGACGCTAGCTATGCCAGGTTTACCATGGTTAGAGTGGAGGGGTGCATTGGATTATGTTCCTAGCATAGTTGTATCATTTCTAAAGGCACAACGGATGGTGGAGAAGGGTTGTGATGCTTATAGCCTTTGTGAGAGATATCAGTGTTGAAACTCCTACCGTTGAGTCTGTTCCAGTAGTGAGAGACTTCCCAGATATATTTCTAGCGACTCTTCTGGGCACGCCGCCCGATAGGGATATTAATTTTGGTATTGACTTTTTGTCGGGCACCCAACGCATTTATGTTCCCCCATATCGTATGGCCCTAGTAGAGTTGAAGGAGTTAATGGAGTAGCTGCAAGAGTTGCTTGATAAGGGTTTCATTCGGCCTAGTGTGTCACCTTGGGGTGCTCCGGTCTTGTTTGTGAAGAAGAAGGATGGTTCTATGCGCATGTGTATTAATTATCGGTAGTTGAACAAGGTTACAATGAAGAACAGATATCCATTGCCACACATTGATGACTTGTTTGATTAGCTACAAGGTGCCAGAGTGTTTCCAAAGATTGATTTGCGGTCATGTTATCATCAGCTAAATATTTGGGATCCGAATATTTCGAAAACTGCCTTTAGGACTCGGTATCGTCACTATGAGTTCCTTGTGATGTCATCTGGGCTGACCAATGCCCTATCAGCTTTTTTGCACCTAATAAACAGTGTATTCCAGCTTTATCTTGATTCCGCCGCCGGGAAGATCATGAGCAGCACCTGAGGATCGCACTTCAGACCTTTAGAGAGAAGAATTTATATGCACGATTCTCAAAGTGTGAATTCTGGCTTGACTCGGTGACATTTTTGGGTCATGTGTTTTCGAGTGAGGGGATCAAGGTAGATCCGAAGAAAATTGAAGTAGTGTTGAGTTAGCCCAGACCATCTTCAGCTACTAAGATCCAGAGTTTCCTTGATTTGGTCGAGTATTATCGTCGTTTCGTGGAGGGTTTCTCATCTATAGGTGCACCTATAACCAGATTGACCCAGAAGGGTGCTCATTTCAGATGGTCCAAGGAGTGTGAGGTGAGCTTTAAAAAGCTCAAGACTGCTTTGACTACAACCCCAGTGTTGGTGTTACCTACGAGTTCGAGTCTTATATTGTGTATTGTAATGCATTACTTGTTGGCTTTGGCGCAGAGTTGATGCAAGACGGTAGGGTAATTGCCTACGCATCTCGGCATTTGAAGTCCCGTGAGAAGAATCATATAGTCCACGACTTGGAGTTGGCAGCCATTGGTCATGCATTGAAGATTTGGTGGCACTATTTGTATAGTGTCCCTTGTGACGTTTTTACCGACCACCGGAGTCTACAACATCTGCTCAAACAAAAAGATCTTAACTTGCGGCAGCATAGGTGGTTAGAATTGCTTAAGGACTATGATATCACCATTATATATCATCATGGAAAGGCCAATGTGGTGGCCGATGCCTTGAGCCAAAAGGCGGAGAGTTTGGGCAGTTTAGCATATCTACCGGCAGCGCTGAGGCCATTAGCATTCGATGTTCAAGCCTTGGCCAATCAGTTTGTTAGATTGAATGTTTCGGAGCCCAATCGAGTTCTTGCTTGCGTGGTTTCTCGGTCTTCATTATATGGTAGCATCAGAGAGCGTCCATATGATGCCCCCATTTGCTTGTCCTTAAGGACATGGTTCAACATGGTGATGCAAGGAGGATACTATCTCAGATGACGGTGTGTTGTGGATGTAGGGCTAATTACGTTTTCCACCATTGTGGATGTATTACGTGAGTTGATTCTTCTGGCGGCCCACAGTTCGCGATACTCCATTCATCCGGGTGCCGCTAAGATGTATCAGGATTTGAGGCAGCATTATTGGTGGAGGAGAATGAAGAAAGGCATATTGGAGTATGTAGCTCGGTGCCTAAATTGTCAGCAGGTGAAGTACAAGCATCAATGGCCGCGTGGGTTGCTCTAGCGACTTGAGATTCCCGAGTGGAAATGGTAGTGTGTCACCATGAAGTACGTTGTTGGGCTCCCACAGACTCAGAAGAAATTTGATGTGATATGGGTGATTGTGGACAGGTTGACCAAGTCGGCTCATTTCATCCCGGTAGTGACTACCTATTCTTTAGAGCAACTGGCTCACATCTATATCCGTGAGATTGTCCGACTTCATGACGTACCGGTATCCCTCATCTCTGACTGGGGTACGTAGTTCAAAACGCGTTTCTGGAGAGCTGTACAGCATGAGTTAGGCACACGAGTTGAATTGAGTACAATATTTCACCCCCAGATGGATGGACAGTCTGAGCGCACCATTCAGATATTGGAGGATATGCTTCGTGCCTATATTATGGATTTCGAGGGTTCTTAGGATCCGTTCTTGCAGCTTGCGGAGTTTGTCTACAATAACAGTTACCAATCGAGTATTCAGATTGCTTCTTATGAGCCTTATATGGGAGACGGTGTCGTTCACTAGTAGGGTGGTTTGAGTCGGGAAAGGCTAAGTTATTAGGCACAGATTTGGTTCGAGAAGCCTTGGAGAAGGTCAAGATAATTCGGGATCGGCTTCGTACAACCCAATCTAGACAGAAGAGTTATGCACATCGGAAGTTTCGCGATGTTGCATTCATGGTTGGTGAGCGAGTCTTGCTCCAAGTTTCATCCATGAAGGGTGTGATGAGGTTTGGGAAGAAGGGAAAGTCGAGCCCTAGGTATATCAGACATTTTGAGATCCTTGAGAGGATCGGTGAGGTGGCCTACAAGCTAGCATTGCCACCTAGTTTATCTGCAATTTATCTGGTGTTCCATATATCTATGCTCCGAAAGTATTATGGTTCTCTGTCTCATTTTCTAGACTTCAGCACAGTCTAATTGGACGAGGATTTGATTTATATTGAGGATCCGGTGGCTATCTTAGACCGACAGGTATGGAAGTTGAGATGAAAAAGCATTGTTTCACTAAAGCTTCAGTGGAGGGTTCATCCGGTAGAGGAGGCGACCTGGGAGACCGATCACGATATGAGCGGAGTCGTTAGCCTCATCGATTCACCACTTCAAGTATGTCCTTATGCACGTTCGAGGACGAACATTTGTTTTAAGAGGGGGAGAATGTAATGACCCGATCGGTTGTTTTGTGTAATTGCACCTCATTACCCTTGTTTATGCTTCACGCATGTGTGTTTATGATTTTATCACTTTGTAGGGTTGTTTAGTTTCGTTCCAGGAAGCATTCGGGTTGATTCGGACCCCTTGATTCTTGACGTAGAAGTTTAGATTAGAAAATATTGACCAAACTTTGAATTCTGTGAAAACGATAGCGGAACTATGTTTTTGATGACTTTAATAGTATCGTATTGTGATTTCGGACTTGCGCATATACCCGAAAGTGATATTGGAAGTCCGTAGGTTGATTTGTGTCGATTTGCCGAAATTTGGCTATTCGAAGTAGAAAAGTTTGATCTTAGGTTGACCTTTAGCTAGCGAGCTATGAATTTGATTTTGGAACTTGGAATAGGTCCGTTATGACATTTATAACTTGTTTGCAAAATTTGATACCATTTGGAGTTGATTTGATAAGATTCAGACGTTTTGTTGTAGTTTTAGAAATTTTGAACTTTACTTTGAAATTCATGCATTTTAGAGTTCAATTCGTAGTTTTAGATGTTATTATTGTGTTTTGATCGCGCGAGTAAGTTTGTACGATATTTTTAGACTTGTGTGGATGTTTGGTTTGGAGCCCCGAGGGCTCGGGTGAGTTCCAGTCATGTGTCAGAATTGTTTTGAACTTAAAATGAATTGCTGGTGTGCTGGTGCTCAGTTATCGCAACTGCGAGCACCTACGTCACAATTGTGAAGGTGAAAGTATGGGGGTAGATGTCGCAATTGCCAAGGAATGATGATTTTGACTTACTTCACATTTGCAAGCATTTGTTCGCTTTTGCGATGCTGTCCAGTTCGCAATTGCAAAACCTCTTCTCATAATTGCAATGATGCATGAGGCTGTTAGGGTTCAGAAATGCGAGTCCTAGTCCGCAATTGCAAGGGTTCTCAAATGTGAACCCTGTGTCGGAAATACAACATTGCGAGGGTTGGGAGACGGGATTTTGAAAATATTCTCTCATTTTTAACCCTAGACTCGATAGGAGGCGATCTGGAGAGAAGATTTGTACCTATAAACTTTGGGTAAGTGATTCTAGTCTATTTCTAATCATATTCCATCAATATATCTTAGATTTTAACATCAAAATCATGTGAATCAAAGTGAAAAATTGTGAAACCTTGTCAAGTTTTTGAAAAACAAGAATTTGAGTTTTGAGAGTTGATTTGGACTCGGATTTTGAAACTAATCACATATATGAACTCATGGGGTCATGGGTAGTCGGAATCTACCATTGGACTCGGGTTTTGATCGGGCAAGCCCCGGGTTGACTTTTGTTGACGTTTTGAGAAAAGTGTAGAGATCTTAGCTTTATCTATTATAACTAATCTTTCTAGCATTGTTTGATGATATTAAGTCAATTTTGGTTAGATCTGAGCCATGTGGAGGTGAATTTTAAGGGAAAAACTATTTCTGAGGGTTGAATTGGCCTAGTAGAGGTAAGTATCTTGCCTAAGATTGTGTGAGGGTACTACCCCTTAAGTTTGATATTGATTGATTCATTTGTACTATGTGAAAGTCGTGTACGCAAGATGACGAGTGGATACACGGGTTGTGCGTGGTATTTGATCGGTTTAGGCTACTTAGACTATTTCCATGCTTTAATTGAAATACCACATCATGTTCTAAATCCTCATTGTCAATCTATTCTAATTTGTGTTAGTCTATCCTTACGTGTTTTAATTGAATTTTTTAACACTTGTTCTACATCATAGTTGATAAATTGCTTTCATGCTTTAGTTGAACTTGTTTCCCCCTTATCTCTTTCATTGCCATTATTCTCATTCGAAGTCATTTTATTCCTTCCATTGTGAGTTATTGGTATTTAGTTCATAGTTACCCGTTATCCTTCTGATTGTTGAGTTATTGTTGTTGAAGTTGTGGAAGCCGTATCATTTTGAACCAAAGTTGATAATTGTTGAGATACCTTTTTTGTTGAGAATTTTACATTCATTATTATTGTTGATATTCTTTTACACGTTGTGGTGGAACCATGGGCTATTGTTGTTGAAACATTGATATTGTTGATTGTTGGCAAGTTGTGATATATGGGCACTTGTGGTGCAAGTTGTTATTATGATGTATTATTAATGCGCATGTGGCGGTATAAGGCTTGGGGTTAATGTGCATGTGGCGGTATAAGGTGGTACTTATGTGCGTGTTGCTTGTAGGGGAATTACGTGAAGCCACGCGGTGCCATACGATGGGCTAAAATGCGTGTAGCTGTTCCGGGAAAATAGTTTTTTCAAAACCTATTTCAAATGTAAGGCTTACGCGACGGCATAAGGAAAGATTGTGATTGAGATTGTGAATTGTGAATACGAGGTGGTACCTCGGTTGTGATTCTTGATATATATATACATGAGGTGGTACCTCGATGGTGATTCTTATTGTACACAAGGCGGTACCTCGTTGTGATTCTTGTTATTTTGTTCTTCCTTGTTTTTGTCTGTTATTGTCTGTATATGATCATTGTGGTTCTCTTTAACTGATTTATTTATGTTATTTTTGTGCTTACAATTCCGGTATTAGCTCATGTTGTTAACTGTTTTGTATAATTTATTTCTCCGCTTTTTATTAGTTATCCTTATTATGTTTCATATTGTTTATTGATATCCTAGTAGGTGTCTTGACCTGGCCTCGTCACTACTCTACCGAGGTTAGGCTTGATACTTAATGGGTACCGTTATGATGTACTCATACTATGCTCTGCACATCTTTTTGTGCATATCCAGGTATATCTGCTCGCGCTAGATGCTAGAGTTCGTTTGAGTAGCTGCCTTTGGAGACTTCAATGTATACTTACTCTACGTCCGCAGGCCTCGGAGTCACCTTTCCTATCTTTACTTCCTGTTGTATTTTCTTTCAGATAGTGATGTAGTTGATATTCTAGTTTTTATTCTATAGAGCTTATGACTCAGTACCACCGGTTTTGGGGAGTGTACTATTATTGATCATGTTTTCGGATGTTTATATTAGTTATCCAGCCTTGTTTTAGTATTTTGTTAATTATACGTCAAGTTATTATTAACTATTAGGTTTACCTAGTCGTAGATACTGGATGCCATCACGACATCCTACGGAGGAAAATTGGGGTCGTGACAATACTAGTCTTACCCCAACCCTCACTCGAATTAAGTCCCAAAATATGGGATGCAAGTCCTTTCTTCCAACATATGACTATGGAGTCATGGTGTTCATTTCCACTTTCCATATTCAGAGATTTAATACAAGTCAACCCACTTTTATTGTAGGGGCAGGCTGTTAGTTAGCTTGTAATGAATGTCATGCCCGCACGACTCAGGCAAACAAAGAAGAAAAAGCGAAGCCTCAAGTCAACGTGAATCAACTTCCCTCCCTCGAATTAAGAATTTTTCTTTGAACGCAAGAGGTACAACATTATCTCCGAAACCATCAGAGAATGCGAATATCGCGTTCCTGATCACAATCGGATACATCACTGGCTATACGGCCTAACTCCGCACCCTCTTAATTTTATAGATTCACCTGAGAGGGACTCTCATATTTTCTCCTTTGGGTTTAGCGGGTACATCATCCCGGACACTTCATGGGAGATAACATCTGGTCTCGGACTTGGTGGAACATCAGTTCGATAGTCAGGGGAGTAGTAGTTTTACAATAAACTCCATCATTTTTCATGACTTCGCTGCTATCACCACTTTTCTATGTTCAGATTAGAACATCGTTCCCGGTTGTCAACCGGGGACGATTATCAAATAATTTCGTGGACGACCGAAAAGTGCATCATCCTAGGACTGCACAAGAGATAACATCTGACATAGGACATTATGGAATAATAACCAAACAATCAGGGGAGTGTTAGTTGTACCATCACTCCTAATTCCATCATTTTAGGACGACACTACTCTCACAATATTTCTATATCTGTATCAGATAATCGCCCCGGCAAATAGTCGGGGACGATCACCAAAAGGTTCCTGTGGGCAGCTGGAAGATCGCAACAAAATGTCCCTGCAGTCAATTGGGAGACAACCACAACAACTGTCTCGCGAACAGTCAGGGGGGATCGAAGCAACTGTTCCGAGGAGCAACTAGGGCACATCTTCTGGATGGAGTCACTCTTCAACTCCAGGGATACCACACTCGATCATGGGCACAATGAGGCATCACTCCGAGTTTTTCTAAACCCTTGCATTGTATACTTATCTTTGATGCAATTAATGTAGTTAATTGCAATCCTTCACAAATTAGAGAGTAAAAGAAGTGTTTAAAACCATACACCTTATACTCTCTAACCTTAATGAACTACGCGTACCAGATTCTTGACCTCGTTTCAAGATACGTAGGCAACCTATAATGGGTCCGGTTTTCCTCATCCTTAACTTAGCGAATCGGTCAAATATGGCCACTTGGGTCACAGTTGACCAAAGATCTTTGCAAAAGGATCATTTCCAAAAAGTCTATATATAAATATATACACACACATCCTCCCTCCCTTGTTGCTTCTCTAGAAGTCTCCTCGTGAGACATAAAAATAAAAATCTAAAATATTATCCTCTCTCATTGAGAAAATTCAAATCCAAATATCTCCCCTTTATTTCTAATCTTCCTGAACTATGTCGGACCTGATTCTCATTTCAACGAGATACATGGGCAACCTTCGGGTTCGGTCACAGTTTTAAAATACAAAAAAAACAAAAATCAATCAAGGGCCCTTCTCGGGTTCGATCTAATTTTTCAAAAACCAAAACAAAAACCATCGTGCGGAGTTTTCAATTCCTATCTCTCCCATCGCATGCAAAGATTTTACATTTCAGCCACTCCTATCGTGCGGAGTTTTCAATTCCTGTATCTCCCATTGCACAGAGATTTTACATTTTAGCCACTCCCATCGCGTGGAGATTTTACATTCCTGTCATTGCTCTGATATCGCATCGGAACGGTACTACAGTCTGTCAAATCCTCCTATCGCATGGAGAATTGAAATTTTCATTCCTCTATATGCTTAGATATCGCATCAAAACGGTACTACAACCTTTCGAATCCTCCCATCACGTGGAGATTCGAAATTTCAATTCCTGTCTATGCTCCGACATCGCATCGGAACGGTACTACAGCCCGTCGAATCCTCCCGTCACATGGTGATTCAGATTTTAGTTTCCTGTCTATGCTCCGATACCGCATCTGAACAGCACTACACCCCGTTGAATCCTCCCATTGCATAGAGATTCATATTTTAAATTCCTGTCTATGCTCCGATATCTCATCCAAACTATACTACAACCCGTCGAATACTCCCATCGCGTGGAGATTTACTTTTCTGTCAATGCTCCGATATCACTTCGGAACAGGAACTACAAATACCGTCTAACCTTCAATGCTCTGTTATCACTTCGAATGTTTGTTGAGTCGAAATCCTGAGTAAAGCTAGGTTTAGGAACGGATCGTAGGACTTCTTTGACCGGTTTGAATGTTTCGATCCCACCAAATGACATTAACCCCTAGTATCCCCCTTTTGAGCCTTAAGCCTTTTTCATAGACAAACCATATCTTAGCTTACACCCTTCTTTGTGCTTACGAGCACAACCTCTCTCTTGGCCCAACCTCCTTGCGCGCACTAAAAATGTCACGACCCCAATTTACCACCTTAGGATGTCGTGATGGCACCCAGTCTCTAAGACTAGGTAAGCCTAACACATGCTAATTTAATAACAAAATTAAACTATTTAATCACTTATAATAAACCATTAAATTACATACATAACCGCAAGCGGCCAATAGTTATACATTTCCCAAAACCGGTAGTATGGAGTCATAAGCTCTACTGAAATACACTAGAATTTCTAAATACTATACTATTTTGGTTTACAATTTAATAGTAGCATAAGGAAGTAAGATGGTGACTCCGAGCCTGCGAACGTCAAGTAGGTATACCTTGAAGTCTCCTGCCGTGCAGACGCAACTCTCATTAACACAATCAGAATACCTGGATCTGTACAAAAATACACATAAGCGTAGCATGAGTACACCACAATGGTACCCAGTAAGTATCAAGCCTAACCTCAGTAGAGTAGTGACGAGGCCAGGTCAAGACACCTACTAGACATAGAAACATGTTCAAGATATACATAGCTAACAATGGAAACAATATCAATGTAAGACCAATGGCGAAAATATTATTGATTTACAACCAACAATGAAGTAATAGAAATATAAATGGAAGCAAGTAGTAAACGAGTAATAAAGAAGCAACATAATCAGAACACCGATGAGATGTAAATGAACTTAAATAAGGAAAACAAAAACAGACGACAACTCAAATAATCAAACCGCTCCCAACGCATGGAATTACAACCAGAATTACCCCGAGGCACCTCACCTCATAAACCACAAGTCATGAACCACAGTTTCTGAATCTTACACATATGGCACCTCGTGCCCACAATTACAATCACCTTCGCACGGCAAAATCCACGTTGTACCATGTACTTTGCAACTGTGAGAATTATTAATTTAGATGAATGAAAGATATATTTAGACATCATAAAATGTAATAACGATCTTTAATAAGGTAAGGTGCCAAATAAAATAATGAGTTTATTTTAGAAATCAAGTAAAGTAAAATAATATACAATTTGTACGAATCAGAGTATAAGATGGGTTTAGTTTAGAAATCAATAAAATTGAGTAACACTATCATTTTTAAACAAAGCAAAACATAAGTTAAATTAATGAATTAAATATAGAATTTGTTAAAGAAAAATATGATAACAATTTTAAGTAAGGTAAACATCTAATAGGGTGATGAATATGATTTGAGAACCCAATTATAGTGAAAATATGACAACCATTTAGAATAATAAGGCACCGAGTGAGATGACGAGTTTTATCATAAGAGGTACACTGAATAAAGCATGTTAATAATTGTTTTGTTTAAACCATCATGTTACCAACAACTCAATAGAATATAATATAGTGACACCACGCAATTAAATTCACATTGATAATCAATTCACCAAGTTATAACGGAGGCACAGCAAATCACGTAAAATGCGTGACTCACACAAGAAACTATAATCATTGCAACACCAAATTAACAACGAATAACCAAACACAATCAAAATGCGGATGAATGATTGAAGGAAGAACAATGGCCATTCACATCAACAAGTTATCCAAACATGGATGTACAATGAAAATCACAACTGAGGTATCGCCTAGTATTCACATTTCACAATTTCACACAATCTTTTCTTATACCGCCGCGTGAGCCTTACATTTGAAAAAGGTTTTAAAAACAGTTATTTTCCGAAATAGCTACACGTACTTTAGCCCACCTTATGGCATCACGTGGATTCACGTAGTTCCCCTACAAGCAACACGCATATTAGTCTCACCTTATACCGCCACACGCACATTAACCCCTATCCTTATACTGCCGCATGCGCATCAATATCATATCACAATAACAACTCGTACCACAAGTGCCCATATATTACAATTTGCCAACAATTAACAATATCAATATTTCCACAACAATAGCCCATGGCTCCACTATAACAGGTACAAGAATATCAACAACAACAATGAATGTAAAATGCCCAACAAGTATAATGTTTCAACAATAACTATTTCTCCTTAACATGATAACGGCCGTCACAACTTCAACACCAACAACTCAACAATGAGATAATGTATAACCACGATATTAAATAGGAATGACTCACAATGAAAGAGATAACGTATAACAATGACCTCAAATAGTGAAAATCAACAAGGAAAGAGATAACATGAACAATAACTTCAAGTAATGATAATCAAGAATGAAGGGGATAACACGGACAATAACTTTAAATAATGATAATTAACAATGAAGAAATATCATATAACAATAAAAGAGGCATCAAGTTCAACTTAAGCATGAGAGTAATTTATCAAGTAGGGTGTAGAATAAGTTTTAAACAAGTAAATTAAGGCATGTACAGATAGACTAACACAAACAAGAATAGATTAACTAAGAGAATTTAAAACATGATATGGCATTTCAACTAAAGTATGAAAAATATTTTAAGTACCCTAAATCGGCCAAATACCATGTACAACCCGTGTACCCACGTGTCACCTTGCATATACGGCCCTCAAATAGTACAGATGAATCAATCAATACCAATCCTAAGAGATAGTCCCCCCCCCCCCCCCCAAAAGTTAGGCAAGACACCTCAACTAGGCCAACTCGACCCTTCGAAATAGCTTTTTCTCTAAAATTCGCCACCACAAGGCTCAAATCTAACCAAAATGGCTTAATAACATCAAACAATGCAAGAGAAATCAATTACAATAAATAAAGCTATGATCTTTATATTTTTCCCAAAAAATCAACACAGCGTTGGGCCCCCCTTGGATTCTGAATCCAAGCTTACTCGTGCGAAGCCCGAACCAATACAAGCTTACACGAATAAAAACAGACTCAATCAGAGTCTGATAGCTCAACCAATTTGCCAAAACATTGCTCTTGGGTATTCATAACCCAAGAGTCAACCCACATTAGTTGGGTCTCATATCTCCCGAAATACTCCTCCAAAACTCGCCAAATTCGAGTATGTTGTTCTCCTAATATAGGAGAACAAAACCCCAAAAGGAGTCAGTAAATAAACGCCTCTAACTCATTTTTAATTTTTAAAATTTAGGACATAACCCTAGGTCTTGATTTAAAGAATTAAATGGGTTTCAATTAAAATCATGGATTAAAGCTTAAACCAAAGGAATGAATCAAAGGAAAATACTTATGTTATGATTTAGACCTTACCCTGTAAAAGAAACTTGAAGAACATCCTTGAATTCTCCCAATCCCAAACTTTCAAGATGAAAAACACTCCAATAACATTAATAATCAAAAATGCCCAGTTGTTCTACCTCATTTCTTATATCAAATGATCCCGAAACTCACTTTTGATGCCTCAAATGGATTCCTCATAACATTTCAGTCAAGTTAGGCTTTTGAATCACTCCATTTGACCTTATAATGAATGAGATATATTGATTTCATTATTTGAAAATAGTGCAGATTTTTAAATACGAATTCAGTAGTAATTTCGTAAATAAGTTGAAATATCTAGCAACCCAATTCTTAGTAAAATGACCATAAATTCCTCATACGATGTAGAAACTTGATGATTTAAGTTGCTATGACTCCAAAATTACGATATGTATATAATGGTTTAGTCGAAACACGAATCAAAGGCCGTTTGGTCAATATTGTAACCTTTATGCTCAAATCGACGTCGAAACAGAAAACAATCACCATACAACCCAAACTTACGCAAAAGTCATCAAAATTTAACCAAACATTGTGGACATGTCCAAAAGCATTATACAGACTTATTGGAATAATTAAAACTCGATTCCGAGCCCGTTTACCCAAAAAATCAAACCTTGACAACTCTTCCAACTTAAAGCTTCTAAAACGAGAATCACTCTTCCAAATCAATCCCAAACCGCTAGAAAACCGAACCCAACCATACACACCATTCATAATATATAATATGAAGCTACTCAAAGTCTCAAACCACCGAATGGAATGCTAAAGCTCAAAACGACCGGTCGGATAACGTCTAGCTTCAGACGAAGACCAAAGTGAAGGCGACAAGCATGAAAAAGCAAAAGGTACAATGTCCAAGACAATTACAGACATGACTTGAAGAAAAAAAAGGAAATTTAGCAAATTAAAAAGGAGGATCCAACAAGAAAAAGAAAACTCCACAAACTCAAAGAGGAGGAACTCCAACAAAAGAAAGGAAAACTCTTGCAAAGCAGGATAAACCTCAAAATCGAAAAAACAAAAGAGAGAAAAGAACTTTGAAAAGGACAAAGAACCTCCAACAAGAAGACAAGTTCAAAAGAAGTCAGACAAAAGAAAAGGACGTCCAGTCGAACAAGATCAAGCGCCGAAGCATGGTTTGAATGCGGATGACACAGATGCAGTGCTGTGTTCAAGGAGGAATTAGTCACTCTTACCCCAAATAAACATCCCACCTGGCCCCAAGCCTACATTACAAGCCAATAAAAGCCTTACATTATCCTACTCCAAGTGTTCTAATATTAGTGGATACTCACATAAAGGCCAAGCATATGGTATCTCAACTGCATGCATTGAACGTCCTTCTGAGTATGATTGTTCTTCGCAAAATGTCCTAAAGTCAAAATTCAAAAAATACTTTGAATATGTGTGCAAATTAAGACTTTCTTTGTGGCAAGGGTATTTGAAATATGAGGATAGGCAGAATTCAAAACCTTTGATTGAAGCAAGTTAAACAAATCTTGTCGATACTTAAGTATACATGAGGTACCACTAGAAGCTATAGGAATTACCCATAAGTTAATCTCGATTTGATGGAAAGTATATGGTAGAAATTTCTATGCACAAAACTAATTGTTAGTACCAACCAAAGTCAAATCAAAATATGATCGGTCAATAGATCGTAGTCTTTCTTTACAATATTCTATACAAAAAGCTACAAAACAACAAAAAAAAACAGAGAAAACAAAATGAGTTAAGTTTGTTTAGGTTTTGTCGTAACAGAACTATGCCCGACCTGACTTTCCACGGGGATACACGTAGGCAACCCACATAGGGTCCAGTCCTACTCTTGTTATAGAAAACTAAAAATCACTTTTATATATTCGGAACTACGCCGCGACTTGATTTCCCTTGGTAGGAATACGTAGTCAATCCGCATCAGATTCAGTCATCTTTAGCATCGAACTACATCTTTGCCTGATTCCAGTTGGATATATAGGCAGTCTGAGTCAGATCCATCCATGTCATTTCAACTTATATCATTTTGCATCTATAGGATACCTGAATCATTAATAACAGAACCATTTTCATCAATTTTTAATACATAGAAAAAAAACATCTTGCTTTTTCAGGCGCGCTCCTGAACAATGGGAATTTTTTTCAAGTTCTATTTTTACTGGCGTCCACCTTCCAATACGGGTATCTTATATTTAAATGCTCCAATATCGCTTCGGACAGGTACAGAACCCGAGTTTCCTTCTCACATCCAAAATGCTCCGATATCACTTTGGACCGGTACATTAGACCAAATTTCCTTTTTACATTTAAGTGCTCTGATATCTCTTCAGATTGGTGCCAACCCAAATTTTCTTTTTCATTCAAGTGCTCAGATATCGCTTTGGATGGGTACATAGCCTGAATTCCTCCTTTTACATTTAAATGCTCTGATATCGCTTCGGACGGGTACACAATCCGATTTTCCTTCAAATAAAAGTGCTCCGATCATTTTAGACCGGCACACAACCCAGATTTTCTTCAAAATCTAAAGTGCTCCGATCATTTTAGACCGGCACACAACCCAGATTTTCTTCAAAATCTAAAGTGCTCCGATCACTTCGGACCGGTACACAACTTGCATTTCTTTCAATAATGCAAAGTGCTCCGATCACTTCGGACCAGAACACAACCTGAATTTCTTTCAAAATCTAAAGTGCTCCGATCACTTCGGACCAGAACACAACCTGAATTTCTTTCAAAATCTAAAGTGCTTCAATCAATTCAGACCGGTATCTAGCCCGGATATCTTTTGAATCAGGGTACCAACCTGGGACCCTAATTTGTTCAAAAAATCACATATTCATCTTTGTCAAATCAGACAAAAGCATAATCTACACTTCGTCAACTCTTCTTATCAAAGACGCGACACAACGTGGAACTATCTTCTAGCAAATAAACTAGGGCATATTTTGAGGACGGACATCGAGCTTTCCAACAATAATCGACGATATGCCCCAAAGGATCATTGTTACGTCCCATTGACATGGGGTGTATCGGTAATCTGAACCCCCATAATCAAAATAAAACACCTAGTGTTATCATAGCTTGATGCTGGGGAAATTCTTATATCAAAAATCAAAATCAAAATCAAATCATCCATCGCTTCTCGAACTACAACCGGCCTGTTTCTCGTTACATCTGAGATATATAGGAAAACTCAACACAGAGCCTGGACACATTCATATCAAAATCCATTCATTCATTCTATCCATCCATTCAACACTTGCGTCACAGTGTTACCACAGTCCGACACAGGGGCAATTTTTGAAGCAACGTCCAAACCTTTTCATTCTCGAACTTGTGTTTTCCACCCTATGAGGCTACGATTCATAAGTAGTACTCAATCTTCTAGAACTACATGCGACCTAATTCTCCTGCAACCTGAGATATACAGGCAACTCAAATACTAGAGTTCGGTCATAATCTTCAAAACATCCCCATTCCTCATTATGTCATGTCGGGTGAAAATAGAGTATGGCATCAATATCTTTGCCCGAAAACTCTTACATCATCTTCGGTCAAAGAGGGGCAGCCGTTGACACTCAATTTTGACCTTCCTTTAAAATTAACTTCTGCAGGCTTCCAAATTTAAAAATACTAAAATATAGTATTTTGCACATTATTTAACTCTTATACAATTTATTGATAATTATTCTTATTTCTACAAAATATAGGAATTTTTATCATTTTATTGCAATTAATTAAATACTACCATTTTTGTGCATTTTTATAAATATCAAACAACTTATTGATAATTGTCCTATTTTTCAAACATTAGGACATTCTATCAATTTATTGTCTTTTCAAAAATAAAATAATAATTACTACGACACAATTGTAGTAGTTATATTTTTGAGTAAATACTACAAAATCTTCTAATTAAATATTTATATTTTAATTCGCAGCAGAGTCTTGTAATTATATGAAAATCAGTAGAATTAATTTCAAAATATATATCAAGTCCAGTCAAATTCAATGTCCCGTCAACATCCGAAGACAAGATATTTGATGTGACTAGATATTGACGCGACATGGCATTAACAAGACATGACATCGATGTGACTTGACCTTCTTTCATTTTTGACCATATATTTTCTTTTATATTTTCACCCTTTTTTTTTACTCCAAACTTGGTCCCTAAGTTTTCTACCCCACATTTCATATTTTTACCTACAATATACTATACACAAAAAAGGGGCCACCTTATCAGATTTTAAGGGAACTATGAAACCCTAATTTCATAAGTCCTTACTCTCTCTCTTTTTTTTAGAAGAGCAGCCGCCCCTCCCCTACAAACTTTCTCATGTTCTCATCATCTGTCTCAACTTTGAGGGAACCCGTCGCCTTCTTCCCCTTGCTGATAGCCGTATTTCATCACCGGCAATGGCTGGCGATGGTTACTTCTCTCCCCTTTCCCCTTACTATTGCGGCAAAATACTAGACCTAGCCAGAAATAGCTTACGCCGGCGAACCATCGATCTATTGTTTCGTGCACATCTTTGGTCTTATATAAATCTATTGAAAAGGGGAAGGATTATAACAAATCCGACCATTTGAGTTCGACAGAGATCCAACCAGAAAACTCAGCTCCGGCGGCTTCGTTGTTTCTGTTTTGTTTACTTGCATGTCATATTATGTGTAAAGGCCTTATCAGATAAAACCAAAACTAGTCGGAGATTAGCTTTTCCCGGCGATTCAATTATACTTCATTTTTGTTATCCCATCCCATTTCTGCCTCCTATTGTTTTATCTTGTGATTTATTTCTATTGTACTAATAATAGTAGTCTCCGACGATGGGTTAGAATGCCGCTACTATACCATTCAGTTATTCATGTCGTTTCGCCAGAATCTGGGTTTTGCAGTTGCTATCCGCTTGTTTTGTTTCAGATTTTAGACTTTATGTGCTGGTTGGTTGTTTGCCATTGCTGGTTTTGACACTACTAAATAGAGCCATGTTTCATTTCGTCCGCTATCACTATTTTGTTCTTACAAGACTGTTATCTTAATTTGTTTGGCTAATGTTGTTACAAGTCCCCTTTTGTCACTACAGTTCAAACGAAATGTTACATGAGACCATTTTGGTACACTTTATTGGTGAAGACATGGCCGTTCTTCCATCTTTCACATGCCAGTTTGATTTTACGCCACGTTGAACTTCATTGGTTTTAACATGATTCTATGCTAGGCTAATGAGAATTGTTTTTAGGCCACGACGTGGCGAATGACCCTCCGGACCGGGCCCTATAATAATGATGCAATGATGATAATATCAAAAAATAAAAGACGAGGATGCAATGAACTAACAACTTTTGGATGGTGACACGGTCGGCCGCCGTAGTCGCAACCAAGGCGGTTCCCATTCTCATATCTAGACGGATATAAAAAAATGCATATCTGAGCTTCCTATATTATTTTTTAAACTATTTTCTTAAACTATTTTCCAAAAACAATTTCTCAAAAACATTTAAAAACTATTTTCATAAACAATCGTCCAAACAATATTTTCAAATAAAATCATTTCAAAAATAAGTTAGTTTATTGTTTACTTCATACTTTACTAATGATTTCACTTATCTTGTCTTGCGAGGTTCTATCATACGAAGTCGTTTTCGAAAGACGGAATTTGGATAAAGATTGAAGATGAACCCCTCATCGAAATCCCGCTTCGTACTTCCCGTTCTCGGATGTACCCAAAACATAAAGTATAGTAAAAAGCATAGATAGAGTTTGTGTTTACTTTCTTACTTTGATATTACTTATTGTTTAAACACTTAGGAAATTACTTCTAGTTAATAATTGGAGTAACTTGCTATATTTTGTGTAAAATAATTCTTGAAGTGTGTATGAGATGTTGAATATATTTTATAACATGGTTAATGTAATGACCTGGCCGATCGATTTGTGAGTATTAGCCCCGATCCCCTATTTACTATATTGCCCGTATCTGTTTCTGCTTATAAGATATGTTGGGAGATCTTGTTTTGGTTTCGGAGTGTTTTGGGACACTTAGTCCCTAAAACGGAAGCTTACGTCTTAGGATTTTGACCATAGTCGGAATGGTATGTAGATGGCTCCGGAATGGAGTTACGTCGGTTCCGCTAGATTCGTTGGGTAATTTTGGACTTGGGAGCGTGTACGTACAGTGAATTTTAGGTATATAGGATTTAGGCTTGAAATGGCGAAAGTCGAATTGTCGGAAGATTGACTGGGGGTTGACTTTTTGATATCGGGGTTGGATTCCGATTCCGGAAGTTGGAGTAGGTCCGTAATGTTGAATATGACTTGTGTACAAAATTTGAGGTCAATCAAACATGGTTTGGTAGGTTTCGGCATCGTTGTGGAATTCGGAAGTTTAGAAGTTCTTTAGGCTTGAATCCGGGTATAATTTGGTGTTTTGATGGCGTTTTGAGGGATTCGATTGTTCGACTAAGTTCGTATCGGGTGGTTAACGACTTGATGGGAGTTGAGGAATTACAGCTGAAGCTGCTTCTACTAGTGTAACTGTGCCTGCGGAGTGGGAACCGCAGGTGCAAGCCCGCAGAAGCGAAGGAGGAGCTGCAGATGTGGCTAAGGAGGATCTGGGCAGAGGACACAGATGCGATGGAATTCCCGCACCTGTGATGGTCACAAAAGTGGATTTAGGGGAGCAGGTGCGAGTTTGGACTGCAGGTGCGATGTAGTTCCCACACCCACGATGAGCGCATATGCGGTCACTTGATCGCAGGAGCGGAGGCAGTATTTTAGTGATTTTTCCGTAGAAGACTTTGAGATTTTTAACCATTTTCATCATGTTTGAGCTCGAATTTTGGGGATTTTGAGAGAGATTTCGGAGTAATCACTGAGGTATGTTCCTTGTGCCTATTTATCTTCAATAATGGTGTTTGCCCATTGATTTTTACACTTAGTTGGTGAGTGTTTGAGGTGAGATTTGGGGGTTTAGGGCTTGAGAATTGGAGAGTGGATTTTGGGGATTTGGATGACCAAATGGTGTCGGATTTTGATAAATTTGGTATGGTTAGACTCGTGTATAAATGGGCTTTCGGGTTTTGTGACTTTTTTCGAATTTCGAGACATAGGCCCAGGGGCCAGGTCGAGCCTATTTCGGATTTTGGCTTATAATTTCATATTTTTCTTGTGGAAGTAATTCCTTTAGCCTATATTAATTATACTGTACTGCTTGTGGCTAGTTTCGGGGCATTTGGAGACAGATTCGAGAGGCAAAGACATTTTGGAGTAGGATTTGCTCGATTTTAGGTAAGTAATGCTTTCAAACTTGGTTCTGAGGGTTCGAAACCCCGAACTATGTGTTATACGATTGGTATTGAGGTGACACACATGCCAAGTGACGGGCATGCGACTGTACACCATGAGAATTGTGGCCTGGTTGATTCCATGGCACTGTATAGTGACTCTATTATGTTGATATCCGTATTTTCATCTTGTGATAAAGTAATTGAGCTATCAATCATGGTAGATATCATATTTAGGCTTTATGCCGGTACTATTGGGACCCCTAGTGGTCGTTTCTTGCTGTCATCTCACTGATTTTATTGATATTATGTACTCAGTCATGTTCATGCATTTCATATCATATCTCCATCTCAGTTGTTATTTATTGATACATCATATCATTGTTTCAGGCTAGTTTTCATGATATTGTGAGCCCGTGAGTGAGACTGGAGAGATTGATGATTGAGTGAGGCTGACAGCCTGATTATGAGTAACAGTTATGGGATCGGGCTACATCCCGCAACAGTTATACTGATTTTATAATAGCGCTTGGGTTGTAGGAGCTCCTCCAGAGTCTGTACACACCCCAGTAAGCGCGGTTGATATTATTGAGAGATGGATCTTTCCTGGACATGGATCTTGTCAGAAGTACTTGATACTTGGAGATGGATCTTCTCCACATGGCTGGATTGGCCTTCCTCGGTACTGGGTGACTTATCATCAGTGATGTATATGTTTCGGGATGGATCTTCTCTGGGCCGTATGGGCCATATACAGTACCGAGTGGATGAGCATTCGAGAGTGTGAGCACATGAGGCTGACAACATAGTGCATCACATACAGCATGTTCATTGTCACGTAGAGATAGCAAAGTTATATTCTTTATACTTTTCGGATCTGCTTCACTTTACTGTTTCGAGTTGCCTATTAAATTTGAAAGCATGCCTATGTTTCTGTTCAGTTATTTCTATTTTATCTGTACCGGTTGAGTTCGTCACTACCTGTTAGTCTAAAGTTTGGACTTGTTACTCACTGAGTTGTATGTACTCACGTTACTCCCTGCACCTCGTGTGCATATCCAGTCATTTTTTGTCACGGCGGCAATTACTGGTTGCGGCTTCGGAGTTCAGAGACTACCAAGGTAGTTGCACGGCGTTCGCATGCCTTGACTCTCCTTCTTTATCACTAGTTGTATTTTTAGTTTATTGTTCTAGACACTGTAGTGGACTATATTCTGATTTAGACGCTCATTTACTTAGTGCCACCCCGATTTTGGGATAGATTGTATCGTATCTGGATATTTTTGTTTTTAAAAATGCTTTCCTAAATTATTAAATTGCTTCTGTCTTTATGTTCAAAGATTTTGCTGTGTTGGCATATTGAGTTGTGGCTTGCCTAGTTCCACGATAGGCGTCATCACGATGGTTAAATTTTGGGTCGTGACAGTTTATTAATTTAGGACCGGTGTATACCTAACTAATTAAATTAGTCATATCCATAAATATAAAAGTATGTCATCTTCTTTCCAAAAATAAAATAAATAATCTTTTCTTTGTCTTAAAATTATATAAGAACCTTTTCGAACCACTTTATAAATAAATTATCTTTTAATTGACACACTTTGGATAGATATAATTATAAAGAAATTGTAAGTGAATTATTGCACTTCCGTTGAGAGACTTAAGCCTTATAGTCATTTGGGTTTGACTCGAATAAGTTGTATTTAAAGACCATGACTAAAGTTAGCCTTTTGTTATTCATTGAAATGATAACTCATTTTCGGCGCAAATGTTTCTTTGTGTTAATGCGATGATTTTCTATGTCATAAACGTATTGATATATTTTTATTATACTACATTCATTCTTTATTCATCAAATTCATTCTTTCATCCTATTTGCTTTATACTAAGGTTGTTCAGAGTTATTCTTTTCCACCTTTTGCTAATCATTTAGAGTAAATTTCTATGTTTTAGATTTAGCTTTTCACTCAAAATGGTTAATCTTCATACATAAATCAAATTCTTTAAGTGTATTCTTTAATTGATATTCATTTGGTCAATTTGCAAATATTCTATTCATTACTACATGTTATCTTACGTTTTCATATCTTTAGCAACTTCTTATACTTGTTCATTCATATTAATCAAATTTCTTTCATATTCCATTCAGTAGATTAAAGAGCAAGATATAGTGTTCGTACATCCTTTAATCTTAACTTGAATTATTCATTATCTTTTACTAATTTTGTACTTTAGTAAAATCATATATATTATTCCCTTCTTACTTCATCTATTCTTTTAAAATATTAAATTGTATTCTTCACATCTTGTGCACCAATTTTAAAAAACTGAAATTTCTTTATACATTTAATTATTTATCTTCTACGACACATGTACATAAATATAAACATATTTTATTATTCATTTGCCATAATTAATTATCCTTTAGTTAATTTAATTTCATAATCTTCTTGTAAATATTAAACCAACTATTTTCTTACCCTATTCATTACATAAAAAATATTCAAAGATAATTCATTCCGCCTCTTAGCCAATCACTTTAAAGTAAGTCTTTTCTTTTCTTTTCTTTTGTATGTAGCATCTCACTCAAAATAGTTAACCTTTGGACATAAATTAAAATTCTGCAAGTGCACTCTTTAATTATAATCTATTTAGATAATTTACAAATACTCTACTTGTTTCTACCTATTTTCTTTACCATCTACCAAGTCATCGGATATAATTTTCGTATACTTATTTCATACCCCTTTGTATATAATCTATTATTTTGATACTCATGTTTAATCGCTCGTCATTCGAACAACTATTACTATTCTTTGTATATATCAAAATTAATCATTCTTTTCAATCTCCTCTCTTTTATTTGATCGAATCCGCCAGAACTACATTTTGTGGATCTTTAGGGATGCCTAACACCTTTCTCTCTGTGAAGACCCAAAATTCAACTAGTCGTGATGACACCTAACCCAACCCGCTAGGTAAGCCAATTAACAACTATCTAATTTAATGAGATTTATTGAGACAAATGAATAATAAAATAACTGAACCTTTATACATTTTCCAAGGACTGGTACTACAAATCATGAGCTTCTATGATTTAGAATTTACAACGTTGGTATGAAATAAAGTATATCATATATTTGAAATATACATGAACAGATTAAAATTCTAAAGCTACCAAGATCAAGAGGCAGCTATGACCGGAACGCGGGCGCATATTAAAATCCAGCTCCTGCCGGACGCAGCACCATCAGCATCCAACATGTGCACGCAAGGTGCAGAAGTATAGTATGAGTACAATCGACCCCATGTACTCAATAAGTAACAACATAACCTTAGGTTGAAATTAGTGACGAGCTAGAACAAAGGTCGGAGACCAATACCAATAGCCAACAATAGTTCATAACAACATAATAAAAGTGATAAAAGAAGTAACTCAGATATATAATGCTCAGCTCGTTCACAGTTGTGTAAAATAGGCATGCTTTTCAAGTATATTGGTGAAAGCCCAAATCTTTTACCGAAATCACCAAATACGAGTAAGTTTGTAAAACTGTGAATTTTTCCAAAACTTTCAACATGTAAATGTTTCATTTTCAAATGTCATGAGGAAAAATACGTCTCTATGCCTACATGTCAATGTGTATAGAAAGTCATGAATGATGAAATACCGTACATCATGAGGAAAATATATCTCTATGCCTGTATGTCAAGTGTGCATGTCGAATGTAATGCAAATCAGTGATAAAACCGCATGCATACATTCAGAGTATCAATTCACTCAGTCATCCCATCCACTTGGTCCTCCCAATCACTCAGTCCTCATAGTCACTCAATCCTTACAGTCACTCAGTCTTCCCAATCACTCGGCACTCGCTTTCGGCATTTACACTCAGTAGGTACCTCCGCTCACTGTGGGTGTGCGGACTCCGGAGAGGCAGATCCAGCCCAAGAGCTATAATAAACCAATCATGCCATGAATCAATAATACCGGTTGCAGCGTGCAGCCCGATCCCATCATGAATCAATAATACTTGTTGCAGCGTGCAGCCTGATCCCATCAATATCTTCACTATCAGGCCCTCAACCTCACTCAGTCATCAATCTCTCCAGTCTCTCGGTCTCATAATGTCATGAAAATCAGCCCAAAATGATGATGTAATGTATCAATAAATGGTAACAAAGACTAAGATATGATATGCAAAAGAATGTGTATGACTCAGTATGTAATTGTAATGTCAGCAAATAACTCAACAACAGAAATGACCTCAGTGGGTCCCAAAAGGATAAGCATATAGCCTAGACATGGTTTCTAACATGGGGTCACAACTAAATTACTCTAGCATGTAGAGATTTCACAGATACTAATAAGATTAGATAACTACACAGTACTACAGGAATAACCGAGTCACAATTCACACGGTACACGTCCACACGCCCGTCACCTAGCATGTGCATCACCTCAACACGAAATACATATCACGTATATTCAGAGGTTCATACCCTCAGCACTAAGTTTAGAAGTATTACTTACCTTCAACAAGCCAAATCTAATACCGAGCAAGCCAAACGATACTCCAAAAATGCCAGTCCGTGCGTACCGACCTCCAAACGGCTCGAAACTAGCCAAAAGCAACTCAAATACATCAAATAACACATAAGGAAACAATTCAAAATGATAAAGGTCGAATCTTTAATCATAAGTCCAAAGTCAACCAAAAAGTCAAACCTAAGCTTGCACCTCGAAACCCGACAAAACTTACAAAATTCGACTACCCATTCGATTACTAGTGTCACACCCGAAAACCGTAGAGCGCGACCGGTGCTCAACTGAGTGAACCCGACCAAGCAAGCCTGTTAGATTTCTTCTACCCAAAATCATTCATGAATAAAGAGAATATATGTTTTTCTTAATTAAACAATAAAGTGGTCATGTCTGCAATTATCAATTTCTTACCATAAGATTCACCATTTGTAAAGTCTTAAATGGACAAGTAATACAACAACAAAATAGCATAGTTTGTCTTTCCCAGTACCAATACACAACCCACACTATGTCTACGGAGCCTCTACAGATAAGGAAGGAGTACAATGATAATGCCGGCAACAAGGCCCCGTCTATACCTCAACCATAATACATAACGAACAAAAGACACATGACCCCGGGATGAAGTGGGGATAACCAAGTCAGCTGGGAAGAAGGTGTACTGCTATCCCTGATCAATGTCTCTTGCTGTGGAACCACCTGCATCCATTTAAAGATGCAGCGCGCCCGGTAAAAGGGTTAATTAGTACCATCGAATAGTACTAGTATGAAAACGAAATACCAATTTAAGAATTTAGAAATACAAGATAATTACGATGAACCAGTGCAGCAATAGAATAATATAGATAACTGTCTCAACCATATCAAGCTTATTAAAAGCTATCAACAACATTTATAGGATTTAAGATGAGATCCTCTATAAAAGCGGCTCCGCCGCCTCACCCGATGCATGCAATGGAGGTGTGCATACAATACCACAACTATAATCATGCGGCCCTGCCGCATCACCTCAATGTATGCAGGTAGATATATAATCACAGTACCAAGAACCTACACAAAGTGTCTATGCTGGCTCACCCCAATGTATACGGGTGGTGGTGCCACAACAATACTAAAACCATACACAAAGCGGTCGTACCGCCTCACCCCAATGTAAGCGGGTGGAGGTGCAGTCCCACAATATCATAATCCCTACACAAAGAGGTCATGCCGTCTCACCCCAATATATATGCGGGTGAAGGTATATCACAATCACAATCTCTATACCATAATCTCCACACAAAGCGGTCATGCCACCTCACCCCAATTGTGAGAGCAGCCTAGACTCCCGCTACTCACACTCTGGAGCAGATGGCTCCATATATCAGACTCTGGTGGTTCCAGCAGTTGGAGTAGTTTAGCCCGCTACTGCTACTCAGTACGGGGAGAGGGCTGTGACGTCTTCTAAGAGATTGAAGAGGTTTTATAAGTTCACCAAGCTCTTTCAAATTAATTTTTGTGGTACACCTTCTAAGGACCCGCAAGATTATTTGGACTGTTTCCATGAGGAGTTGCGCAACATGGGTATTGTGGAATCTAATGGAGTCGACTTCATAGTGTTTCAGATGACCTGTTCTGCCAAACGATGGTGGAAGGATTATGTTCGAGGCAGACCAACAGGTTCACTTCCACTCACTTCGGATTAGTTCTCACAACTATGTTTGGAGAAGTTCATTCCTTTTACTTTGAGAGAGGGGTACCGCAGCCAGTTCGAGCATCTATTGTAGGGTAGCATGACTGTTAACTAGTATGAGACCAGATTTGTGGACCTATCTTGCATTGCACTTATCTTGATCCCTAGTAAGAAGGGGAGGGTGAGGAGATCCATAGATGGCCTACTTTTGGTATCATGCTACAGATGGCCAAGGAGACCGGGGATGATATTTCTTTTTAGCGGGTTGTAGATATTGCTAGGTAGATTGATGGGATTTGTGGTCAGGGTAAAGAGGTGGTATCTGAGAAGAGTCCTCGTCATTTTGGTGGTTTCAGTGGTGCCTCATCTGGAGGTAAAGGTTCATTTGGTAGAGGTCATCCTCACAGGCCGATTTAGTCAGTGCTTCAGGTGGCACACAGTGCTTCAGGTAGTCGTGGTTCTTTTGGGTCTCGTCCTAAGCATCCGGTATTCTGTACACAATCAGCTCCTATCAGTGCACCACCATTATAGAGTTACTACGGTGGTCATTGGTTCATCAGGGTCATCTTAGACTCAACAGTTAGGCCATCCACGAGGTTCTTTTGAGTGCAGTGACACAAGTCAAATCAGGAAGTGCTGTCCTAGATTGAGGAGCAGCATGCTACAACAGGGTACTTGTGCCATAATTCTGGCGCCTGTTTCTCCACCGACAGCTAGAGGCGGGGGTCAGGAAGCTAGAGGTGGTGGTCAGGAAACTAGAGGTGGTGATCAGGCCATTAAATGTGGAGGCCAGCCAGTTAGAGGCCGTCCAAGAGGCGGAGGTCAGAGTGGTAGGGCTCAGCTGCATGTTTATGCATTTCCAGTTAGACTTCAGGCAGGGTCATCGAATGCGGTCATCACAGGTATTATTCTAGTTTGCCATAGTGATGCATCAATTCTATTTGATCCGAGTTCCACTTATTCCTATGTGTCATCCTATTTTGTTTCATATCTGGTTATGTCTCGTCATTCTCTGTGTGCTCCTGTTTATGTGTCTATCCCGTCGGGGATTCTATTGTGGTAGACATGGTATATCATGCTTTTTGGTGATAATCGGGAGCTATGATACTAGGATAGACCTTCTACTTCTTGATATTATGGATTTTGACGTGATTTTAAGCATGGATTGGTTGTCACCTTATCACGCTATTCTAGACTGCTACGCTAAGATTGTGACATAAGCCATGTTGTGTTGCCTCGATTAGAGAGGATAGGGACTCCTAGCCATTCCACAAGTTGGGTCATTTCTTATGTGAAGGCTTGGCGTACGGTTGAAAAGGGGTGTTTGGCATATTTGGCCTATATCTGTGATCCTAGTAAGGAGGTTCCTTCCATGGATTCAATACCAGTTGTGCGTGAGTTTCCAGAGGTTTTTCCTAAAGATTTGCCGGGGATGCCACCCGAAAGAGATATGAACTTTTACATTGACTTAGTTCTGGGAACTCAGCCCATTTATACCACACCTTATCGTATGGCCCTAGTGGAGTTAAAGAAATTAAAGGAGCACTAGCATCTGCGGATCGTACTTCAGACCTGAGGGATCGTCAATTATATGCCAAATTTTCAAAGTGTGAGTTCTAGTTAGACTCGGTTGCCTTTTTGGGTCATGTTGTAACTTTCGAGGGTATTAAGGTGGATCTTAAGAAGGTTGAGGCAGTTCAGAACTGGCCTAGACCTACTTCAGCTATAGAGATTCAGAGCTTCTTTTGTTGTTGGGTTGTTATCGCTGGTTGGTGGAGGGGTTTTCATCCATCTCTACCACATTGACCAAGTTGACCCAGAAGGGTGATCTTTTCAGATGGTCTGATGAGGGTGAGTTGAGCATTGGATATTGGGCTTAGCGCGTTGTTGATACAGGATATTAGGGTGATTGCGTACGTGTCTCAGTAGTTGAAGGTTCATGACAAGAATCACCTTGTGCATTATTTATAGTTGGCATCCATTGTTCACGCGCTGATGATTTGGAGGCACTATCTATACTGCGTTCCATGTGAGGTCCATACCGACCATCGAAGTCTCCAACACCTGTTCAAGTAGAAAGACCGTCATTTGCGGAAACAGAGATAGTTATAGTTATTTAAAGACTATGATATCACCATATTATATCATATGGGGAAGGCCAACGTAGTGGCTAACACATTGAGTAGGAATGCATAGAGCATGGGTAGTTTCGCATATTTACTGGTAGCAGAGAAGTCACTAGCCATGGAAGTTCAGGATTTGGCCAATCAATTTGTGAGATTGGATGTTTCGGAGCCTAGTCGGGTTCTACCTTGTGTTGTGGAACAGTCATTGTTGTTGGAGAGTATCAAGGCTCGCCAGTTTGATGATCCTCACTTGTTGGTGTTGAAGGACACGATGTAGTAGGGTGGGGCTAAGGAGGTTATGATTGGTGATGGTCTTGTTATGCGGATTTAAGGCCGGATTTGTGTTCCAAATGTTGATGGGTTGAGAGAGCTGATCCTTGAGGAGGCTCATAACTTGCGCTATTCCATTCACCCAGGTGTCACGAAGATGTAGCATGACTTGAAACAACACTATTGGTTGCGAAGGACGAAGAAAGACATTGTTGCTTATGTATTTTGGTGTTTGAATTGTCAACAGGTAAAGTATGAACATCAATAATCGGGTGGTTTGACTTAGAGATTGGAGATACCAGAGTGAAAGTGGGAGCGCATCACTATGAATTTTGTGGTAGGCTTACCACGACCCTTAAAGAAGTATGATGCAGTATGGGTTATTGTGGAACGGTTGACAAAGTCCGCACACTTCATTGCGGTGGCGACTTGCTATCCTTAAGAGAGGTTAGCTCAGATTTACATCGAGGAGATTATCCGGCTACACGATATACCCATTTCCACTATTTCTGACTGAGGCCAAGATTTTATATCGCATTTTTTGAGAGTCGTGCAACGTGAGTTGGGCACGCGGGCCGAGCTGAGTACAATGTTTCATTATTGGATGGATGGACAGTCTAAACACACTATTTAGATCTTAGAGGACATGTTAAGCGCTTGTGTTATAGATTTTGGAGGTTCATGGGACCATTTCTTACCTCTTGCAGAGTTAGCCTAAACAGTTACCACTCGAGTATTCAGATGGCGCCGTACGAGGCATTATATGGGAGACGATGTTGTTCGCCTATTGGTTGGTTTGAGCCCGGAGACGCTAGGTTGTTGTGCACCGATTTGGTCCGTGATGCTATGGAAAAGGTAAAGGTGATTCAGGAGCGATTTCGTACAGCCCAGTCCAGGCAAAAGAGTTGTGCAGACTGGAAGGTTCGAGATGTAGCTTATATCGTGGGTGAGAAGGTTCTTCTCTGAGTGTTGCCTATGAAGGGCATGATGCGGTTTGGGAAGAAGGAAAAGTTGAGCCCGAGGTTTATTGCCCCGTTCAATATCTTGGAGAGAGTTGGGAGGTTGCTTATAGGCTTGCATTGCCTCCTAGCCTAGTAGGGGTACATTCGTTATTTCATATTTCCATGCTTCAGAAGTACCATGAGGACTGTTGCACCCTAGTTTTCACGAATCAAAACAAGATTCAACAAGTTATTTCCCTGTTGTTGAATCGCCACCTAATATTTAAAGGTATACTATGGTACCTATTCATTTATTAGATTATTATCCTATTAGTATGCTAATCGGTGAGATTTGGGTAAGGGTTCTTGTTCTTCTAAGGGAAGGTTTTAGGCACCCCATAAAATCTACCTGAGGTAGCTCCATAGGACTTAGACTAGATTTAGAGAATTAGATGTCTATATTCTACTTAGTTAGTGCTTTAAAAGTTTGTGGCTTACTCTATGTCTTTGTTTAAAGTCTATCATTTGAAAGAAAATAGTATATGTACTTTGGAAAGAGATCATGGGTTTAATTTGTAAAAGTCCTTCAAAAATATTTACAAGATTTAAGAAGGTTTGCAAATATGGCTATGTTTTGAATATGTCCCTTTATGAAATAACATGGTTGTTTTTGTAAATCGAATAGGGTAAAAGACTATTAGGAAATGGGTCATGGATATACCTATGAAAGTTGATTTCAATTTGTGGCCATGTCTTTTGAAGAAAACTTGTTGGGGTTTGATAATCCTTGATTTAAACCCTGTTTGATTTTTTCTTTGTTTATAGAAAGCTTACTTCGAAATCACCCTTTTGATTCCGACTTTTAAAAGAAGAGTTGCCTGCCTTTCAAATCTATTTTGAACTTCAAAGAAACGGTTAGCGTGATTAAAAATAAAATCTTGTATAGTAAAAACAAATGACCAAAGTGATGCAACTTTATAACTAAGATAGTCTAACAGTGATTTTCCTTTTAATTACCTATGGGCCTTGGCTTGCCTAGATTTCTAAAGAGCAATTTACGCAAAATACCCATTGAGCTTAAACTAATTACCCTTCTCTACCCATTTGAAAACTAGTTACAATATATACCTACCCGATTAAAACTAATAACACATCCCACTTTTCTTACCCTTTTGGCTTAACATAGCCTGATTTGGCTTGGATTGGTTTGGATTGAATTGGCTTGGCTTGGCTTGGTTTGACTTGACATGAATTGGCTTGGCTTGGTTTTAGTAACTTAGTTTGACTTTATTTGGTTGGAAGGGCTGGGCATTAAAAATAAATAGGTAAACAACACTATGGGTAGGGGCGAGTAAATAGTTTATGGTGGTTGGATATTTGCAAAATATCCCCATTTTAAAAATAATTAAATCATAATAAAACATTCAATAATATTGCTAGTGTCATAATATATACAGAACACGAGTAACAAGTTAGGTTTATCTAATAGTGAAGAAAGGAAGGGAACTGGACTAGAAATTTAGGCCCAAAAGAGATAAAGGTCCATCAAATTTCGAACACAGCAGCGACATGCGTCAGTGACAAACTCTGGGATGGAACTTGGGCCTGAGTTCTAGAGAACTCAACAAGCCCAGTTCGATCATTCAAGAAAAAGAAAAGAAAGACATTAGTAATGCTACAAGAGGCCCAATAACTTATAACAAATATGGTAACTAACAGTGTAGTAAAGACAGTGTAAGGCCCAGTAAGATAAAGTAGTTAAAGAGTAAGAAAAATTAACGATCACAGTGAAGCCATATTCATTTGCATTAATCCTAAACGATTAATAAGTGTCAATGATTAGGAACTTAGAAAAAAATCTCATTCACGGGTAAGACACCCTTTGGATCCCTGGCATATCAGACTTCACAAGGGTGTCAGGGACACCGAGTATGCTTGTGTCAGGGAGGGCATCCCAACAACAAACTAGATTATGCTCCAAAATACCCTTAACCATTCACACTCACTCCTCCCTATAGGTTTATTTGCAAACGAGACATTCACTGTAGTAACCAATACAATAGCAGAAATAAACACATAGATTCAGGTAATACATATGGATACGAAGCTACATAAAATACTATCAGTAGAGCTTAAGGATATAAAAATTATCAACTTTAATTCAGACACAAGAATGTAGGTTGCTGAAGGTTTTTACACTATTATTCAGAAACAAGCATCAAGACACTTGAAGGAACTAACCATAGATGTAAACAAGAAGAGGTCATAGCAGTCAACAGTAGACTAACTCAAGTTTGAAATACTAAGTTAAATGATCTTGGGAGGTAGAGAAGCTATGTATCATAGCCTTACTAATGCACCTAATAAGTCCAAACTTACAGGGACCCTTAACCGAGTTCACAGTATATCAAAAACTACTAGACTATGTTTAGAATGATCGAAGGTTCACACACATTGGTTAAGTTTTTATTTTTGCTAGATGTGTGGATTAACAATCTTGTCCAATATTTCTAAAGGGGAACAACATCAACAGAGATACTTATGTAGAAAAGAAGGGCAGTCTTACTCTAATCCTAACTTGGTAGCATGATAATTATCCTATCAGGTTTATAATTCAGATTCCCATTAGGCTATTAAGATTTAAAGTATTCAACTAAGTATGGTACAATATACATTCAAATAGGGCAAACAAATATTCATGGGTTTCCCTTAAGTTTGTTAGTGATCACAGTTAACTGATATTTCAAATCCTATGTTGTTAACAAGATACAACTTCTTCTTTATGTGATAATATAGTTCTAAGGGAGAAATATGAAAGTACTAGCATGAATGTCTCTTGAATGAAAGACAAGCAGGAAGTACATTAACAAACAACTATGAGTAGATTCTTGATGGGAAATATTCAAATACATACATGTGATTTTCCTACAGGACTGCAGGGTTACAGAGTATAGAAGAGGAGCAGATGATCTAGGATGAGATTATTATGTTCATTAGAGAGGTCCAGACTATAAGAACAGGCAGGTTTTACACGTATTAGACATATATGGTTCTAGTAATTGATCAATCAACTCAGGTATGCAGGCAGGTGTGACAACATAGGCACCATGATGAAGTTTAATTTTTGGACACATTAACAACATAGCTAATCCAAGAGATGATAAGGCAATAAGTATAACTCTTAACCAAACTCTTAAAGAGAGTTAAGAGCATGGTTTAAACTAGACTAATGAGAAGGGTAGCAACTAACATGATAAAATATGGAGTTACCACAACCGTTAACCACATAAATTCATTATGACTTAGGTTAATCACTTTTTTTAGAAGTCATTTATCCATTAGAGTCTATATCTGTAGCTAAGCAGTCACACGATCATGAGTAGTAATGGGAGACTTTTATTGGTGTTTAAGGAGCTATACGATTGCAAGACAGATTTGAACACTAGGAAAACTAGCAACTAAGCTGGTAACTATAATAGCAGACTTGTATTAAACCTCTGAGTGTACACAACTACTATAGTTCTAACATTATCAAAGCAAAAGTCAAATACATGACACAAATCAGCAGGTAGCAGTCCTGATCAATGTATGACATGTGCAACAGACATAAACTCCCAATAAGACATCAGAAAGGTCTCAGACTAAGACATGTGCAACCATTGAGGATCTTGGACTAACAAAGTTTAGATTATTGAACTTAGAGAAGCGTTTATTAACTTCACAAGGATAGTCGATTAGCATTAACATATTTTCAAATCATTAGAGAAAATAGTTGGCTCATACAATGAAATAATATCCAATGATAAGCTAATAGCATACATCAAACAGCAAAGACAACATAGTAAGCATGATTATAGCTTAAACAGTCAAAGAATGAGTGGGTCAGTATACACTAACCTTTTTCAGAGCAGCAAACCAAACAAAGTATTTTGTTTTGTATTTTAGGAACCACAAACTCAAACTTCAAATAATGAACAGACTCAGAACCAGAAAAGCGAGGAAGAAAGTGAAAAATCATTTAAAAAACCTAAGCTTTCGATTGTATGTGAAATGATTCTCAGTGTATGTTGTTATGTGTTAGGTGTGTCTTAGGTGAGGGAAATTAAAGCCTATATTTATAGTGTCATTCAATTACTAGGGTTCCAACAGATTCAAAATTATGAGTGAAAAATAACGAAGATCGGATGACTGAAGCAAAGTGAGTAAAATAAGAGAAGACGATAGGGAAAATCGATGAGGGATTTTACCTGAGTGATTTGAATTTCAGAATCAACCGTTGATGAGCAAAATCCATCGGCTAAGGCTCTATTGTGCAGAGGTCACTTAGTTTGACCTCTGGACATCGAATACTCATGCTGAAACTCTGACAATTACTCAATGCATGCTCCGATTTGATGGAGCATGAAGGAAATAAATCAATTTTGAAGTTTTATCTTTAAGCTAGGGTTTCAAATTTTTGCCATTTTGAATTTGAGTGACGATAATGTACGTGTACCGGTGGGATTCGCATTTTCAGGAGGCAAAATGGATGATTTTATGGTTGATTCGTTTACCTTGCACGAATTTGTGCAAGGTCATTTGATTGATAAAGGCAAGAGGAGCTGAGAGAATAGAGAGAAAAAAGGGAAAGGGGGCAGTTAGTTAAGGGGGAAATTAATTAGGGTTATGGGTAATTAGGGATTAGTCTGTAAGTTTAAGAACAGGGGAAAAGATCTGGGCCATTGGATCATTTGATCAACGACCCAGATAATTTAGGGACTTAAGAAATTTCAAATCTTTTTTACGAGGAAAAAACGGGAACCGTTGGATCAGTGTGATCCAAAAACTGTGATAAATCCGATAGGAGAGTGTAAATAAAAGGAAAACATGAATAAAATGTGGACCGTCGATAGGCTGAATCGACGGCCAGATCGTTTGTCCTTGTTCCGTGAATGGAATTGAAGGGTGATGTGGCATGATTTGGTTGCCTTAACGAGGAGGTCATGGATTGCCAACATAGATTTGTGAGGTTGTTTATACTGGGTCAGATGCGAGATTGGGCCAATTTTCATTTAATAAACAACCAATTTGTATTCGATTGGTTCTTTGTAATTGTTGTCATTTAGTTTTTTAACCTTTTAAAATTAATTTAAATTAAACTTAAGTAATTATAGTTAAGTGTGACAAAAAAATATAATCATCAAATACACCGCTAATTACAGTAATTAACTATTTATTTTTTAAACACGTTATTTTCTAAATTATTGAACTAATTTCGAATTAATTCAAGTAACAAACGAGTTAATTAAAAACTAAAGGTTAATTTGTTTAATTAAATGAAAACTCGTGTTTCAATATATCGAGGTCATTTTAACTATTTAAAAATAATAAGAATAATATATTTTACAAATATTTAATATTGAATTATTAATTTAACACTATTAATTACGTATTTATGTTATATTTAAATAAAAATAAATATTATTGATTAGAAAATAATTTTTAACTTATTTATTGCAAATCATTAAGTATAAATAATTTAATTCAAAAGGGAGGGTCAAAATTAGCCGTCAACAGCTGTCCCTCTTTGATCGGAGACGATAAGCGAGTTTTCAAGCAAAGAAATTGACCCATGACAAACTTTGTCCTAACCGTAGGCATGTATTACATGAGTGGATTTTAGGAAGATTATGAGTTGTAGGATTAAGGAGAAATTATGGAATATTTCAAGGGAATTCGGGGAGATTGGGGCGGAAATCTGGCTTTCAATTGCCTACATACCTCGGGCTTAACGAGGATCAGACCTCATGTAGTTCAGGAATGATGATTAGGAGAAGGTAGGGCTTGCAGGAGTTTTCCCAGTATCGTATTATGACGATACTACAAGACGAGAAGATTTTGGAACCTAGGATGACTTTCCGGATTGAAGCTTGATTATGAGACTTGAAATATTCTATGATTTGGAGTTTTACTGATTGTATTCGAGCTGGAGTTTGAATCCTTGGCCCGCTTATGAGTTTGTTGTCCCTCATAGCGTTGTAGCTCGGTTTGCAGCTTAGAAGAAGTTCCACGTCGCGATGTTTGATACTGCAAAAGAAAAGCACACATACCCATATAGCATAATGCAGATATGTTAAGATATGATATAAATAATGCAGGAATGATGATGCCTGGTTGCCGGCTAGCCATTATTTGGGATCAGGGTGACGGGATGTTTGAATTCGAAATCTCCAAGTTGTGGAGAATTATTTGGGGTGCCGGGGATGGGCCTTTGAATTTGACTTGATTGTTAGCCGGGTTGTATACCATTATGCAACTGTCGGAGCAATAAGCCTGCACACGATAGGAGTCTCCACGCGATGGGAGTAGTTGAATTGAAATGTAAATATCTCTGCACGATGGGAGTATCGCCTCGCGATGGGAGTAGTTGACTTGAAATGTAAAGTATTTTCGCACGATGTGAGTACCTGACTTGAAAATGTACAATGCTTGTGAGCTGCATAAATAAAACATCAAAACATTCAAGATAAATGGAGAACTAAAGGAGCATGCCCAAGAGGTACTCTTGACTGCAAAACTAAGTTGTTGACGTTGATCAGTAGAATGCATGACGGAATTGAATGGTTCATCCTTCGATTGGGGAAGTTTGCGATGAAATTTGCAATTGTCTACTTGGAATCTCCGATACGACGGAGTGACGGTGGTCTGTGCAAGGTGCTCCAGTTTGCAAAGCAAATAGTTTGCTATATACAGGGCTCTGATTGGCAAAGCCGGCCACTAAATTTGATTGGATGACCAAACGGTTTGCTATATACATGGCTCTGATTGGCCGGGCCGACGACTCGTTAGGTACAAGGTGCTCTGATTGGCTGAGCAATCAGTTTTCTATATATAACGTGCTTCGAGTGCATCAGAGACCTAGCTCCAAAATACCTGCAAAGAACTTGAAGTTAGTCTTTAATAATGTGAGAAAATGAACTGCATAATCGAAGAGAGATAAGGGTTCATGAGAGAGTAGCGGGTCCATCAATTTTCTGAGTGTGCCTCTTCATTCTTTGTCTCTTGTTGGTCATGTGATCAAAAATAATTTCTTAGTGTAGGGGTGTGTCGGTTTATGTTGATCGCAGTCCTAGCCTTGCCCCGGATCTGGTGAGATTATGCCACAAAGTTCGGTAGGTGGAATGATAATTTTCTAGAAAATATTTTTGATTTATTTTTTATTTTTTATGATAAGTGTCATTGTTCCAGATTATGACATGTTTAGAAGTTCCCTCTGATGCGAACATTGTTTCTGGATGGCTATGTCCCGTTAAAGTCGATTCTCGGAGATGCCCCTGATGACGTATCTTCTTGCTATCATGATTGCGTCCTAACCTAAACAAATGCATTGCAAAGGTTTTCCTACGGTTATGACCGAACCTTTTCAAGTTTTCTATGTATCCGAACAGAATCAGTTCTGGACGTACTTTGAGGATAATAAAATGATAAATGAATGATGATGACCGAGCATGACTCAGGCAGCCTACATATCCAAATGGAATCAGGTCAAAATGTAGTTCTATTACAACAGATGCAAAGTGATAAGAAATTAAAATTAAGTGGCCGAGTATGACTCAGGCTGCCTACGTATCCAAATGGAATCAAGCCAGAACATAGTTCAATTACAATATATGACTGAATTCGATGTGGATTGCCAACATATTCCTGCCAAAGCAAATCAACTCGTGGTGTAGTTCCGAGTACATAGAAAATAATATTTGGGTTTACGGTTACAAAAGAAGAAAGAAGAGAAGGGATAAAGACCGGACCTTACGTGGGTTGCCTACGTATCCCACCGTAGGAAGTCAGGTCGGGTGTAGTTCTGTTGCAACCAAACCCTAATTATATTGTCTTCAAATTTAGTATATCTTGATTAGATATGAGTTAATGGGCTTCGTGCAGACTCTTCTGTCCATTTCTGCTAGGATCAATGCTCCTCCCAACAATACTCGATGGACCACATAAGGACCATGCCGATTCGGCGCGAACTTTCCCCTGGCTTCTTCTTGATGAGGGAATATCTGCTTCAAAACCAATATCCCTAGTGTGAATTTCCGAGCTTTCACCTTATTTTTGAATGAACTGGCCATTCTATTTTGATACAGTTGACCATGGCATGCTACATCCATTCTCTTTTCATCGATGAGCATAAGTTGCTCCTGCCTGACTTGCATCCATTCTGCGTAATCTAACTTGGATTCTTTAATGACCCTCAAAGAAGGAATCTCGACCTCTACGGGTATCAAAGCTTCGGTACCATATACCAACATATATGGTGTTGCCCCGGTGGATGTTCTCATAGTGGTCCAGTAACCCAATAAAGCGGAGGATAATTTCTCGTGCCACTGCTAGTGACTGTCCACTATCTATCGTAATATCCTTTTGATGTTTTTGTTGACTGCTTTTACTGTTCCATTAATTTGCGGTCGGTAGGCTGTGGTATTACGGTGGACAATTATGAATTTCTTACAAATCTCCATCGTGAGATCGTTGTTGATGTTGGATGCATTGTTAATGATGATTTACTCTGGGATCCCGAATCGGTAGACTATGTTTTTACGAACAAAATCGACTACCACCTTCTTTGTAACGGCTTTGTATAAGCTTCTACCTTTTTAGTGATGTACTCGATGGTTATAAGGAGGAAACGATGTTCGTTGGATGCGGCGGGTTCTAAAGGTCCAATCACGTCCATGCCCCATACAGCGAATGGCCAAGGGGAACCCATTAGATTCATCTCATTAGGTGGAACTCCGATGAAATCCCTATGAATCCGGAACTGGTGACACTTCTACACGTAATGGATACTAGTTCTTTACATGATCATCAAAAAGTATCCGACTCTTAAAATATTTTTGGTTAGAGTGAAACCATTCATGTGAGGTCCCCACATTCCTGTATGTATTTCTTCTAGTAATCTTGTTTCTTCTGCAGCATCTACGCACCTTAACAGACCCAACTTCGGAGTCCTCCTGTACAAGACATCCCCGTTAAGGAAAGAGTGGTTGGCTAACCTTCTGAGTGCTCGCTTCTGACCATTGATGGCATTCTCTAGGTAGTCTGTTACTTCAAAGAACCTTTTGATGTCGTAGTACCACGGCTTACTATCTGGCTCTTCGTCTACATGGAAATAGTAGGCATGCTAATCTTAGACCTCTATCTCGATGGGGTCGATGTAATTCTTATCTGGATGCTAGATAATAGATGACAAGTTTGCAAGACCATCGGCAAAGTGATACTAAATTCTGGGAACATGTTTGAACTCAATCTTGGTTAATTTATTGCACAGCTCTTTCGCGCAGTGCAGGTACGGAAGGAACTTGACATTGTTGGTATTCTATTCACCTTGAACTTGATGTATCAATAAATCAGAATCTCCTATGACCAGAAGCTCCTTGATGTTCATGTCGACTGATATCCTAATCTCGAGGATGCATGCTTCATACTCTGCCATATTATTGGTGCAAGGGAATCTTATCTTAGTTGAGGCCGGGTAATGTTGCCCTGACTCCGAAATCATGACCGCCCCAATCCCTACACCTTTGAAGTTTGCTTCTCAGTCGAAAAATATTCTCCATCCTGGGTACGACTCTGTAATGTCCTCTCCTACGAACAACACTTCTTCATCTGCAAAATATGTGGCGAGCGACTTGTAATCCTTGTCCACTTGGTTCTCTGCGAGATGGTCGGCTAATGCTTGCCACTTGATAGCTTTCTGCATTACGTACGCAATATCGAAAAATGTATTTGAGTGGTTCAAGTCTTGATATCAGATGTGTAGTGTATGCCGACATGTAGTGCCTTAACTTCTGAGTGATCCAAGTCAAAGCGCAACACGTCCATTCTAAAAAAGTGTATCTAGCCTAGCATGGTATAAACTTCTTGCTCAGGTAATAGATAGCTTGATCCTTCATCCCAGTCTCGTCGTGTTATCCCAACACACATCCCAATACATTATCCAGTACAGACAAGTATATTAACATCGATTTCTTAGGTTCGGGAGGAACTAACACTGGTGGGTTTGACAAATATTCTTTGATCCTGTAGAAAGCTTTCTAATATTCCTTCATCCATTTTATAGCGGCGTCCTTCTTTAACAACTTGAAGATAGACTCACAGATTACCATTAACTGGGATATAAACCTACTTATGTAGTTTAATCTGCCATAGAAGCTCATCATGTTCTTCTTGTTATTAGGCGGTGGCAGGTCTTCAATGGTCTTGATCTTTGAAGGATCCAACTCTATCCCTTTTCTGCTGATGATGAAACCTAGCAGTTTTCCAGTGGGACTCCGAATACACATTTTGCAAGATTCAACTTCAAGTTGTACCTCCGCAAATGTTTGAAGAATTTATTCAAGTCATTCAAATGCTCCGCACTCTTCCGAGATTTGATGATGATGTCATCCACATATACCTTGATTTCCTTGTGGATCATGTCATGAAATATGGTCGTCATGGCCCTCATTTAAGTAACACCGACGTTCTTGAGGCCGAATGACATGACTCTATATCAATAAACTCCCCATGGCATAGTGAATGTTGTCTTCTCCACATCTTCTTCGTGCATCAGGATTTGGTGGTACCCGGCGAAACAATCAACGAATGGCTGCAACTAATGCTTCGTACAATTATCAATAAGGATGTGGATGTTCGGCAGAGGGAAATCATCATTTGGGCTAGCCTTGTTGAGCTCTCGATAGCCTACACATATCCTGATCTTCCCATCCTTTTTCGGCACCAGTACTTTATTTGCTAACCATGTAGGATAGTTGGTGACTTTCACCACATTTGCCTCTATCTATTTGGTGACTTCTTCTTTTATCCTCAAACTTAAATCTAGCTTGCACTTTTTGGGTTTTTGTTTGACTGGCGGTCTGGCAGGATTGGGGGACAACCCGTACGAGATGATGTCGGTATTTAATCCAGGCATGTCCGCATATGACCAAGCGAACACATCGATGTATTGTCGGAGGAGCTCAACCAATACGTCCTTCGTTCTGCTTCTAAGTGGATACTGATTTGATTTTCTTTCACATCTTCTTCGCTTCCCAAGTTGATTACTTTTGTTTCTTCAAGGTTAGTCTTCTTCTGGCTCTCTAACTTCTCGATCTCTTATGGGAGGTTATCAGGTATCATGCTCTCATCGTACTCCTCATAGTCTGGATCGTTTCGCTCGAGGGTTTCATTATATGTCATAATCGCGAAATGCGGATTTTTATCAATTTGATTACTGAAAAGAAAAACTAAGTATAAGAAGAGCTACAAATGAGTTTGCAATTATTTCAAGAAAGGTTATTCTTTTATTTCATCAAAAGGGGAACGTCTAAGCATTCAAGGAGGTAGTTGACAAACAAGTACATGCACGGTTCCAGCCTCAATTAACCGTGTGTTATGTTTCAAAATTAGTACAATTTCACACTACGAAGACTCCTGGCGAACTAGAGATGGGCTGGCGATCCAATTCTGCAAAGCCTCTCCTGGTTCAGCATCTCGAATGGCCGGTGTCTTGATATAGGCTTCGTCGTGGCATTCCTCGATCATAGTCATGAACAATCTTCCCATTCCATCAACAATGTAATCCTCTGGTATTGAGCTATGACCCGGACCAGAAACACGCTCTGGCACAAAACACTTCTTCCTAAAGTTACCGGTGTAAGTCTTTCCAGTTAGAGGTTGGTAACCTAAGCTAGCAGTGCCTTTCTGCCCTTTCGGCTCAATCGCCTCTATTATCCCATTTGATCGGGCTCCTAGACCGGTCCCTGGTCGGTACCCGTACTTTATCATCTCCCACATTGCCTTATTTGATCTGTATGGTGATTGCATATCCAGATTCTGCTCATTCTTCTCTATCTTCGTGGTCTGCATGATCTCGACCTCATAAAAGGTGATCCCATTCAATCCTTTCATAAAGGGAACTGCATGTTATAGGTAAGTTGACCGGCTCCATTCACCGTCAATTACAACCTCTTGACAATCCCACTCGAACTTCATATACTGATGGAGAGTGAACGGAACTGCCCCTGCCATGTGTATCCAGGGCCTTCCTAGCAACAGGTTACATGAACACAAAATGTCCATTACTTGAAACAGTATTGGGAACTCGACTGGTCCAATCTGCAGGGCTAAGTAGATCTATCCAATGACGTCATTTTGAGACCCATCAAAATCTCTCACTCTTACATGGCTTTCCTTCACCTCTCTCAAATGGATACCCAACTATCGTAGAGTAGAGAGTGGGTACATATTCTGTTATACCCCGTAAGTTTACCAACGTTGATATCATTATATATATATATATATATATATATATATATATGATATGGTATTTTTAGTGGAACCTTTTTTTTGTAAAGAAACAATGGTTTGAAAAATATGATTTTATATAGTTATTAATATTACTACTTTCGAATATGTTTTAAATTATACACATAATATGAGAAAGTTTATGAGATTTTTATTATTGTAAAAATAGAAATTATTTTCTCACAAGAAAAGAAGGTTATCTTTTTACCATTTTAAGAATTAAGCGTACGGAAATTTTTACTCTTTATATGAGATTAGAAAAATTAGAAGTTGAGAAAATATATATATTTTTACATCGATGTTTTAATGAATTAATAATGTATGTATTTATTTTATATGGTACCACATGACCATGATAGCAAGTTATATAAAGTGTGTTAAAAGTGAGTATTATTTTAAGTAATTTGAGACAATTCTTAATTATGCGAGTAATTGGTTAATTGCCGGGTAGCGGGATACTACCTAATTGATTATTGGATAAAGTTTAAATTCCCCAACAAGGGGATTACGTGGCAGCAAGCCACTTTCCAAACAAGTGACTCTTAGTCACTTTGGATTATGTGGCAACCTAACATGATAATCACATGACACCATTGATTCTATTATTTGGGAAAGAAATGCGTACATTATTTTCCAACCCTTTTTACATGAAACTTTTGCTCTTTTGGATATATCTCTAAACTACCTTTCCGCCTTGTTTGTACATGTACATACTCAAACTTGATCCACTGTTTGGTTTCCTTTTTATCATCTAAACTCGAGTTGAAACTTAGATATTAAACTTTAGCATTGTATTACTGGAGAACATTACTTCTTATTCTTCCATATTCTTAAGGAAAAATGTGTCCTTTGAACACCAGGGATAGTTGTTTTCGACTTTCTACACATGTATTTGTTTAGTGTCAGAGGTTAACTTTTCCCGGTATTATGTCAAACTTAAGAGATCTGTGTGTAGAAGCAAAACCACCAAGCAAACGCTTAGTTTTAGTTCTCTGATGTGTGAGGATGAAACATGACAATGTTTTGTCACAACTACGGATATTTCCTTAATTCAGGTATGTTAAGGCTATCCCTTCTTTCTTTTTGGCATGATCCATACGATACAAACGAAACGAGCAAGTGCAAAATTTCCATAAATGACTCTATTCAGAGAAATGCTAGAGATACTTATATTCTTGGTTCCTCATGTGTCATATTATTCTATCGTCTGTTCATGGGTCTCAGAAAATACGTAAGTTGATAAAGTTTACTTCATGATATTAATCAAAGGCATAATGGTCTTATGACAATCCGAAAGATTTTATTGACGTACTTCTCATGCATTGCATTCATCTACATTGACCCATGACCAGATAGCGTTATATACACGTATATATGTATATTATATGTATATGGGATATGGAAAAAGGTTACGGCGTTATATACGCACCACCACCTGATCAGCTGGTATACGTTGATGATTTGCCCATAGTGGCCGAGATGATATGATGGGATGCCCTTAGAGGCTTGATGATGTTATGTACGTATAGACCTATGCAGTACATGATATTTATATACATATGCATGACATTATAAATATTGCATGATTTACATAGCTATCCAGACTTACATGATAAGTCCTTTACTCCATGTTTCTTCCATGTACTTTATATACTGATTTACATGGCTTACATACTCGGTACATTATTCGTACTGATGTCATTTTGTTGGGGATGCTGCATTCATGCCTGCATGTATAGATAATCAGTTTGATGAAATGTTATAGTAGACGAGATTGGCATTCAGCGAAGGATTGGTAAAACTCTACCTCATTCGGAGTGCAGCCGAGTCTGTGAGTCATCGTATCAGAGTTTTGCTAAAGACTTATGGATATGCCGGTACCCTGTCCCATTTGATGCCAAATAATCATAGAGGCTTTGTAGACAGAGGTTTATTTTGTACAGCATGTCAGAGGCATTGACGGCCCATACGTATTCATGTTTTAAGAAAAATGGTTCTATGATACAGTGTTTTCCACTTACAGTTGTACATTATGAGTTATGGCCATGTTGGTCCATGATAGTTATGAGAAAAAAAAGGAGTTACATAGTGGTTCGCTCGGGCCAGTACGGCACCGGGTGCCGGCCACACCTCCCCAGGTTTGGGGCGTGACATATTCACTCTGAATACTCATGGGATGACCAGGTCAGGATGGTGCTATGCTCTAGAAAAGATAAACCGAGGAAATCCATGTACAGAATAAAATTAGAGGAGGAATATAACGGATGCCGAGGTGGCAGTGGGTTATGATTCACATTTGGTGGAGCCATAGTACATTGGATGGCTCCATTCTTGATCAACGACTCAGTCTCATTCTTTCGCCTGAAGCGGTCCTCGGAACCATGCCTAGGAACACCCTATAGGCACATCGCTTGGTGGCATGAAGTATTTGGAAGGTTGGTCGAGAATTCTCCCTTCCACTGGGTATAATTTCTGGGATTTCTTTCTAGGAGTTTCTGGGATTTCTTTCTTGCGTGGTTGGGGTGCATAGGAGGGTCGATCTTTTCAAAGTAAATTCCTTCTTGAGCTCTAATGAAATATTTGATTAGCTCATTACCATCTAATGAGGTTTGGGTCCTAGCAGCCAACGACCTCCAGCGGCGGGCGTACTCTTGAAATGACTCCGATGGTTTCTTATACAAATTCATTAGAGCAAAAATGTTTGGAGTGATTTCGGTATTAAACCAAAAATGGTTCATAATGTCCTACGCCATGTCTTGCCATTCTCTCCAGTTTCTCGCTGGCAGGTGCACTAAGTGAGCACATCCCCTGTCATACTACTTATATATAGTTTCATTTTCACCTTTTTATTTCATCCTACCCCGACCAGCTTGTCGCAGTATGCCCTCAAGTGCACATGGGGAGCACCCATTCCATCAAAGATGTCGAACTTCAAAAGTTTGTACCCTACGGGTATGTCAACATCAGGGTGTATACACAAGGCTTCATAATCGAGGCTTTTGCACCCTTGAGCAACCTGGAGATTCTTCATCTGCTTTCTCAATACTCGTAACTGCTGTGATAACTCTTCTTCTTTGTACTTTTCTTCTCTCACCATCTCAGCATATTGATCGATCTCATATGGCACTCTGACCGTGACGGGATATAAAGGTAGTTTTTGAGGTGGCATATACACGTGGAACATACCTATCGTGTGTAGCGGTGTGTGCCGTAGGTATGTGCTGGGCCTGATAGTTGGCAAAAGTGAAATTATCATGGGGAGGGGTATAAATGAGTTGGTAGTGACTGGTGGGTTTTCCGGTGTCTGGATGTGATTCAGGACATAAGGGGTATGTATAGGAGAATTTGGCAAATTTACGTGGGTTACAAGTGGTACAACTTGGGTTGCAGGATTTATAGTGACTGTGGTTGGGGTACTATTTGTTTGTCATGTGGTTGAAGGGAAGTGATCAGGGATTGAGTTCAATGAAGGGAAGCGGGGTGGTTGCGGAAGCGTCGTTACAGCCAGATGCGCCATCTTCCGAATATACTGCACTTTTTCTCTCAGTGATTCCATTTCATATGCCATTGTAGAAACATGCTCATCATTGCGAGTATAATTCTTTTCCCCCTATTTCCCTGGGTTGTCGGCTATTACTAGAGGGTTTTCGGCCGAGTCATCAGTTGTAGACATCTTCCCTTTTGATCTCATGTTTAATGGTGGTTCAGCCAGCTTTTCATGATAACACAAACTGACCTCTCTTTTCGAGGAATAGTAATAAAGTAATGCGAAAAATAAAAGGAAAGAAGAGCAAATGTTACTTTCAGCGATTGCACAAATATAAGCACCTACAGTAGTTAGTTTACGCATTCAAGATAAGCGTGTTTCCTTAGATGCATAGGGACCTCTCTTTGCCGGAGGTACACTTATGTCGTGAATGTTTGACGAACAATCAGATTTTGACACGTTTAGATCCAGAGCAAACTTTGGTTGTTCATTAATAATATTTGGATTACATTAGGCGGGAGCGAAGGTTACAACATTGTTTTCCAACATCCACAAGGTTACATGGGCTCACAGGGTTGCCCTTAGGTAAATGAAAAGGGTATAAGATAAAAGGGTGTAAGATAGAGGGAAATCAACTAACCACTAATAATCATCCCTGGAGTCATCTCCCAAGTCCTCTCCTTCAGGCTCCTCCTCCGGGTCTTCTACAAATTCTTCTTCTTCCTCATCGTTGTTGTACCCATGCTATTCTTCAGGATCCTGTTCTGGTTCTAACTCTGATTCAATCTGTATATACTCGATCACTCGGTCGTCATCCTCTAGAGGTGGCAGCATGTAATCAACTAACCCTGGGACCATTTGTCGATGTATGGCAGTGGTAACGAGATAATGAGGCAAAATCTTGTGATATATTTGCAAGGCTGTTGCTGCATCTTCTAGCCCAGCCACTCCCTCTATGCTCGGTCGAGCTAGCTCATCCTCCTCATTAATCTATATGAAGTATTTTGGAGTACATCATGAATTCAGACCCATCCACATCATGATTAAGTCATTCCACTTGTGATGAAGTCTCCTCACTATTTGGGATCACGATTTGACCGTTGCAGTCGTCTTCTTAAAGAGTTGTCCTCGACCAGAGGGGTACATCTTGGATCAAACCAAATTTATTGAGAACTCGTAGAGGTACATAACGCTGAATTCCTTCAAGTCCCACTAGCTCGATGAAGTATTTTCCGGGGGTCCTCAAAATTTCCTTGCCACTTAAGCACAAGAACTTCTAGTTTATCCATTCTCCACTTAGGTGAGTCAGTATGTCTCTCCATTCACCTTGCCCGTGCAGTGAGAACCAGTGTCTCATTCTCTCATTGTGACCCCTAATTATGCTACTGACACCTAAAAATAGTCGACAATGGCCCCTCTTTGAAAAAGGTGTTCTGCGGCCCATATCTAGAGTAGGAAGTTGTAGCCTTTGAAGTAGTCATACCCTCTGGAACATGCGGGCAGTGCTCGAAGTATTTCTGATAATATCATAGGGACCAGGGTGACTAGGAGATTTCCCCCAAACGTTGCCAAGGCTACGGGCAGCAAGTTGATATTTATTCGCCCTTTCCTTTGTAAGAAGACCAGTAATCCTAACAATGCTAAAGAGAAGGTCAAAGGATGGAGACTCTCCCAGGTCACTTGATCAAATTGAAACTCTCCCATATGCCACTCGTAACTTTATCGATACCCGAACCTGTCGAACAGTTGGTCCAAGCCTACCCATCCATCTTCAATGTTCCTCAGATTTCGATTACGTGTCAGACCCAAAGCATCGGGGAACATGTGGCTAGGCATGGTAACTAGTAATATCAGCTTTCTCCTGGCAAACGACAGCTCAATTAAGCTAGTGACTTCCTCTAGTGTTGGCACCAATTCACAATTGACAAACTTGAACACCACTTTAGTTGGATCACATATGTAAGGACCCATAAAAAGTTAAACAAAAAACTCAGGGTTCCATGGAGCCAAGAGATATTCCTGCGTTATTATAGCAGAACTTCTTCGCCGCGGTTCAGACTTTTTAGATTGAACAGTACCCCACGGACTTAGAGGAAAATGTTTCGCAAAAGGACGTATTTTTACGGCCTATTATGCGGCCACATAATCACTCTGCGGATCACATAATGGCCGCAAAGTGAAGCAGTATGTTGGCCAATTTGAGGTCAGCTTTGCGGTCGATTATGCGACCGCATAACCACTAGACGGACCGCATATCGATCGCATAACCCTTCTTGGGTTTTTGCGAAGGGAGTTCTGCGGTGCATTATGCGACCACAGAACGAGTATGCGGACCGCATACTGGTCGCATACCTGGGCCATAAGTTCAGACCCTTGAGGGCCATTTCTGCGGTCACTTTGCGGACCGCATAACCATTGTGCGGTCGCATATGCAACCGCATAGCTGTGTCGGGGCACCATTTTTCTTAATTTAACATCCGACCCCCATTCCGTTAAAACACCCATTTAGTCTATTTTGAAGCTCATTTATGGTATTTCTAGTGTGAGAGAGAGAGGGTTCTAGAGGGAGGGCCTAATTCCCATCAATTAATCTTCAACCATCACTCAAAGCTTGGAAATATTCAAGTAGAGTACCAAATTATTCATCCAAAAACATAAGACTTCATCACCCCAGCTCTTAATTTCAAACATAGCTATAATGGGGTATTAATAAGATGGTCCATGGGTGTGAGGGTTATTTATCTTGCATGCATGTGATAAAGAGTGCGGGAAAAATAAAAAGTGAACTAGAACTATGAACATTTTCCAAATTTTGGGTTAAATTCGTATATTGCAAAACTAGATTGAGGTTGCTAAGGGTTCCGGATAATTGTAGAGTCTAAAGAAGCACAATTGAGGTATGTATGGCTAACTCTTTTCTTCCTAGAATCGAACTCCTGGTGTCCGAATATTTGGTGTAAGTTCCAACTTGATCATACTAGAATTGTTTGCCTTAGAGTGTTGTGTTGGAAGATTCATGTTCCCTAATCGTTTTAGATGTTTACCATGTCATCATGCTAATTGAGAACGTAACTATGATTTTCCAAGCTCTTTCCCTTGTGCGTGAAATGCCTTATGTGATGGTACTTATCGACATGAATGATGGTGTTACTTGAACGAATAAAAAGGGAAAGACTTGAATTGTAAAATATGCCAAAGTACCAAGAACTACTTAATAAATGGAGCTGTTTGTGCCATGTAACGAAAGATGGGAAAGAGTTGTGAATTGAGTGAACAATTGAAAGAGGTTATGTCTCAATTGAGATGGCTTAGCCGATCGGGCCGAGATTGGATGCCATGCTGTACACATGGTGGCATTTGTGTTGGAATCATTGATTTATAATGTGGATATGGATATGTCTCACTTGAGATGGCTTAGCCGATCGGGCCGAAACCGGACTCCGTGTAAAACCACGGTGTCATTGTGAGTTGTGGCTTTGGCACTAAAGATTATTAACAAAACAATATGGAAAGATTGAATTGGATATTATGTGATCCTTAATTGGTGGATCTTTGTATTTATGTGAAGTACTTATTGGTTGTTATGACTGCCTTCTCTTTGTTTCACTTTTTATTTTACTAAGATTAGTGTTTGCCTTACATACTAGTACTATTCGACAGTACTAACGTCCCTTTTGCCGGGGGCGCTACATCTTTGAATGGATGTAGGTTGTTCCATCGCAGATAGCGCTGATCGTAGGTAGTGGTGCTCTCCCTCTCACTCATTAAAGCAGTCTTGGTGATCCCCATTTCTTCATGGTGTCATTTAGTCCTTCTTTTGTATAAGTTTTCATATTTTGAGGTATAGCCGGGGCCTTGTTGCCGGCATTGTCATGTTGCTCTTTCGTACCCTTAGAGGCTCTGTTGACGTTTATGCGGGTCATGTATGTATGTTGGGGTGGTCGTTGAACAGAGTTGTATTTTTGAAACTTAACAATGAATAATATATATAATGAAAAAGGAACTAGCAACGCTTATATATTTATATAACTGATCTCTCCCTTGTTTTACAAATGGTGACGCATTCCCGTTTTTGACCATGAATGAGTCCGGTAGGAACGTTTTACTAGACTTGCTCGACCGGGTTCACTCGGTGGAGCGCCGGTCGCGCTCCCCGAGTTTGGGGCACGAGAAACTTGGTGTCAGATCTTAAGGTTTAATGTGTCCTAGGATGTCTCGGGGCCGTATCTAGTAGAGCCCTTCCTATCAGTGTGTTGTTGACCACATCTATAATTAGGGGCTACTTGGACATTTAAGAATGATACCCTTCATTGTTGTTCTATTTCATGCGATAGAGCGGAACGTGAGGTTGTTTTCCCATAACTCGTGCATTGTTCTAACTTTCAGTAAATGGCACCTAAGAAGACAACAAGAATTGGCCAATAAGCCAATACCACCCCAGGAGTGGTTGTTGATCCCTTACTTGATAATTCGGGTGAGGATAGTCCCTCTACTATCACATTGCCTAATTCGTCTACTCCAGAATAGTCTACCCCAGTTCCTACACCCGCGGAGGATGCTGCAATCCCTCCCGCCGATATACCTGTTCCACCTCCAACCCCAGCTCCTGGTCACGGTATTTCCGATGGGGATCTTAGGGGAGCTATTCAGATGTTCACTCAGTTAGTAGCTTCCCAGGCTTAGAGGTCAAATGTTGCACCCAACTCATTTAGCTTGCAAGGAGATTCTTCCGATTCCAGGGTAAACATGTTCCTTCAGTTAGACCCTCCAGTGTTCACAAGTACTGATCCCGGGGCAGACCCTCAGGATTTCATTGATGAGATGCATAAGACTCTCCGAGTTATGAGTGCTACGGAGATAGAGGGAGTAGAGTTGGACTCCTATCATCTGAAAGGGGTGGCATATTCCTCGTTTGAGATGTGGGAGGATTCCCGTTAGGAGGGGAGCCCTCTGGCGGGATAGAGTGAGTTTGCGGATGCCTTCATAGACCATTTCTTTCCTGCCGAGACTAAGGCAGCCCGTGTTATGGAGTTTGAGACCCTTAAATAGGGTATTAAGAGTTTGTGGGAATATCACATGGAGTTCGTGCACATGTAAAATCTATTATGGCTGCACGAGTTTATAAGGATTGTGTTGTCACGGTGCGTGGTCGGGATACCATGACCGATCTTATTGAAGTAGGGATGATTAATTTTGACGTATTAATGGGAATGGATCGGCTTTATTCATGTTTTTCCAAACTCGATTGCCGAGCCAGAATCATGAGGCTTGAGTTTCCTAATGAGCCAGCTTTTGAGTGGGAGGGGAATAATGCTGTGCCAAAAGGTAGGTTTATTTCTCACCTTAAGGCCACGAAGATGATCAGAAAGGGGTGTATTTATCATTTGGTCCGAGTTATGGACACCATTGCTGAGGTGCCTACCGTTTAATATGTATCAATTGTGAATGAATTCCCCGATGAATTTCTGGATGAGCTCCCTGGAATTGCTCTAGACAGGGAGATTGATTTTGGGATTGATGTGATGCCAGGCACGCAACCTATATCCATTCCACCTTATCGAATGGCGTCGGCAGAATTAAAAGAGCTAAAGGAACAACTAGGGGATTTTCTAGAGAAAGGTTTCATCCCACTGAGTGTGTCGCCTTGGGGCACACCGCTTCTCTTTGTCAGAAAGAAAGATGAATCTCTGCGGATGTGTATTGATTACCGGCAACTCAACAAAGTCACAATAAAAAATAAATACCCATTGCCTAAAATAGATGATTTGTTTGATCAATTACAAGGTGATAAGTTCTTCTCCAAAATTGATTTGCGGTTCGGGTACTATCAATTAAAGGTAAGGGAGCAGGATATTATGAAAAGAGCTTTTAGAACCCGATATGGGAACTTTGAATTTTTGGTAATATCTTTTGGGCTAACAAATGCCCCGACAGCTTTCATAGATCTTATGAATCGAGTCTTCAAGCCGTTCCTCGACTCCTTTGTGATAGTATTCATTGACGACATCCTTGTGTATTCACGAAGTCGAGAGGATCACACTGATAACCTTAGGGAAGTTCTGCAAACTCTTCATCGACACCAATTTTATGCAAAGTTCTCAAAATGTGAATTTTGGCTTGAATCTATTACATTCCCAAGTCATGTCGTCTCCGGAGAAGGAATTAAGGTTGATCCTCAAAAGATTGCAGCGGTGAAAGATTGGCCTAGACATACTACTCCAACAGAGATTCGTAGTTTTTTGGGTTTAGCCGGGTATTATAGGAGGTTCGTGGAGGGGTTCTCCACTCTTACCTCCCCGTTGACTAAATTGACGCAGAAGAAGGTTAAGTTCTAGTGGTCCGATGCTTGTGAAAGGAGCTTCCAAGAATTGAAATCAAGATTGACTTCGGGGCCGGTATTGACCCTTCCAGAGGGTACCGAGGTGTTTGTGGTGTATTGCGATGATTCAAGGATCGGTCTTGGGTGTGTATTAATGCAACATGGTAAGGTTATATCATATGCTTCAAGGCAACTTAAGAATGATGAAAAGAACTATCCAACTCATGACTTAGAGCATGCAGCGGTGGTTTTTGCATTAAAACTTTGGCGTCATTATTTCTATGGGGTGCATGTAGATGTATTCACAGACCACAAAAGTCTTCAGAACATTTTTAAGCAAAAGGAATTGAACTTAAGGCAGAGAAGGTGGCTCGAATTGCTCAAAGATTATGACATTGACATTTTGTATCATCCGAGGAAAACTAATGTGGTGGCGGATGCTCTTAGTCAGAAGTCTATGGGTAGTTTGGCTTACTTAGAGGCATGTCAAAGGCCTTTGGCCCGGGAGGCTCACCAGTTGGCCAGTTTGGGAGTTCGTCTTACGAACTCTGATGAAGGGGGAGTGATTATGCGGAATAGGGCGGAATAATCGCTTGTGACGGAGGTCAAGGAGAAGAATTACAATGATCCAGTGTTGGTCTAGCTGAAGGAAGGGATTCATAAACACAAGACTACGGCTTTTTCTCTTGGCATGGATGACGGTACATTATGGTACCAAGGACGACTATGTGTTCCAAACGTAGATGGTCTTCGGGAAAGAATCATGGCAGAAGCTCATACTTCTAGATATTCCGTGCACCCAGGTTCTACAAAAATGTATCATGATATCAAGGAAGTTTACTGGTGGAATGACATGAAGAGGGGTGTGGCGGACTTTGTGGCAAAATGTTCTAATTGTCAACAAGTGAAAGCCGAGCATCAAAGGGCCGGTGGGTTAGCACAGAGTATAGAAATTCCAATGTGGAAATGGGAAATGATCAATATGGATTTTGTGGTAGGATTACCGCGCACTCCGCATAAGTTTGACTCAATTTGGGTGATCGTGGATCGACTCATGAAGTCAGCACACTTCATGCCACTTAAATCCACTGACACTGCGGAACAATATGCTCAATTGTATATCAAGGAAATAGTCAGGCTTTATGGAACTCCAGTTTCTATCTTTTCTGATCGAGGGGCCAATTCACGGCTAATATCTGGAAGAAATTGAAGCAAGGTTTGGGTACGCAGGTAAATCTTAGCACGACTTTCCATCCACAGACTGACGGGCAAGCAGAGCGGACTATTCAGACTCTTGAGGACATGTGGTGCGTGTTTGTCCTTAACTTCAAGGGTAGCTGGGATGATCATTTGCCGCTCATAGAATTTGCTTATAACAATAGCTTCCATGCTAGCATTCAGATGACGCCATTTGAGACCTTGTATGGTAGAAGATGTAGATCGCCGATTTGGTGGTTTGAAGTTGGAGAAGCGGAACTAATAGGACCAGACCTTGTGCATCAGGCTACGGAAAAGGTTAAAGATCATAAAAGAGCGGTTGAAAACTGCTCAGAGATGTCAAAAATCCTATTCGGATGTTCGTTGTAGATACTTAGAATTCAAGGAAGATGATTGGGTGTTCTTGAAGGTATCCCCCGTGAAGGGTATCATGCGGTTTGGAAAGAAAGGTAAATTAAGTCTGAGGTATGTCGGGCCGTATAGAATCATTCAAAGGATAGGTCAGGTGGTGTACAAGCTTGAGCTACCACCTGAGATGTCATTAGTGCACCCGGTATTCCATGCGTCCATGTTGAAGAAGGTAGTTGGAGATCCGTCTGCTATTGTTCCGGTTGCGACCATAAAGGTTAGTGAAGAACTGCCATATGAAGAGATTCTGGTTGCTATCCTTGATAAATAGGTCCGGATGTTGAGGAACAAAGAAATTGCATCCGTACAGGTATTATGATGAAACCAGCAAGTCAAAGAAAGCTACTTGGAAACCCGAGAATGAAATGAAAAAGAAGTACCATCATTTATTGGAATAGCCATGTAATAGCTCTATAAAGTCCTCCCCCCCCCCCAAGATTTTGTATCACTTGTTCGGCTAATATAAAGACACTACTTTCTAGTTATATGTCCCCCCCCCCATGAGGCTTTGGTTGGTGTTATTTTGCATTATGTTGTGTCATTTAATTCTATATATGTTGCTAAGGTGTGTTTGAGGGCTCTCTAACAGGTGGTTAGGCCTAGTACAAAGGAAACTCCGGAAAAAGTTTCAGAAAGTTAGGAAGTTAGTCAAATCTGGGGCTGATGTTACGTGGTACAACTGAAACTGTGTTAAGAAAACCTTGATCCTCATTCGAGGACGAATGATCTTAAGTTGGGGAGGATATAAGGACCTATAAACATTTAAACCAAAAACTCGGGGTTTCGTGATGCCAAGCGAAACATCTGGGGAAGCAGTAGGGTTCGGACTTTTTGGATTGAACAGTACCCCACGGACTTAGAGGAAAATGTTTTGCAAAAGGACGCATTTCTGCATAATCACTCTGCGGACCGCATAATGGCCGCAGAGTGAAACAGTACGTTGGCCAATTTGAGGTCAGCTTTGCGGTCGATTGTGCGATCGCATAACCAGTATGCGAACCGCACATCGATCGCATAACCCTTCTTGGGTTTTTGGGAAGGAAGTTATGCGGTGCATTATGCGACTGCAGAACGAGTATGTGGACCGCATACTGGTCGCATACCTGGGCCGTAAGTTCAGGCCCCTGAGGGCCATTTCTGAAGTCACTTTGCAGACCGCATAACCATTATGCGACCGCAGACGTGTGTTAGGGCACCATTTTTCTTAATTTAAAATCCGACCCCCATTCCATTAAAATACCCATTTAGTCTATTTTGAAGCTCATTTATGGTATTTCTAGTATGAGAGAGAGAGGGTTCTAGAGGGAGGGCCTAATTCCCATCAATTAATCTTCAACCATCACTCAAAGCTTGGAAATATTCAAGTAGAGTACCAAATTCTTCATCCAAAAGGGTAAGACTTCATCACCCCAGCTCTTAATTTCAAACATAGATATAATGTGGTATTAATAAGATGGTCCATGGGTGAGAGGGTTGTTTATCTTGCATGCATGTGATAAAGAGATTGGGAAAAATAAAAAGTGAACTAGAACTATGAATATTTTCCTAATTTTGGGTTCAATTTGTATATCTGCAAAAATAGATTGAGGTTTCTAAGGGTTCCGAATATTTGTAGAGTCTAAAGAAGCGCAATTGAGGTATGTATGGCTGACTCTTATTTTCCTAGAATCGAACACTTGGTGTCCGAATATTTGGTGTAAGTTCCGACTTGATCATACTAGAATTGTTTGCCTTAGTGTGTTGTGTTGGAATATTCATGTTTCCTAATTGTTTTAGATGTTTACCATGTTATCATGCTAATTGAGAATGTAACTATGATTTTTCAAGCACCTTCCCTTATGTGTGAAATGCCTTATGTGATGGTACTTATTGACATGAATGATGATGTTAGTTGAACGAATAAAAAGGGAAAGACTTGAATTGTAAAATATGCCAAAGTGCCAAGAACTACTTAATAAATGAGGCTGTTTGTACCATGTAACGAAAGATGGGAAAGAGTTGTGAATTGAGCGAACAATTGAAAGAGGTTATATCTCAAGTGAGATGGCTTAGCCGATCGGGCCGAGATCGGACGCCATGCTATACACATGGTGGCATTTGTATTGGAATTATTGATTTACAATGTGGATATGGATATGTGTCACTTGAGATGGCTTAGCCGATCGGGCCGAGATCGGACGCCATGCTATACACATGGTGGCATTTGTATTGGAATTATTGATTTACAATGTGGATATGGATATGTGTCACTTGAGATGGCTTAGCCGGTCGGGCCGAGACTAGACTCCGTGTAAAAACACGGTGGCATTGTGAGTTGTGGCTTTGGCACTAAAGATTATTAACCTAAGAAGATGGAAAGATTGAATTGGAAATTATGTGATCCTTACTTGGTGATTCTTTGTATTTCTGTGAAGTACTTATCGGTTGTTATGACTGCCTTCTCTTTGTTGCACTGTTCATTCTACTAAGATTAGTGTTTGCCTTACATACTAGTACTATTCGACAGTAGTAACGTCTCTTTTGCCGGGGGCACTACATCTTTGAATAGATGTAGGTGGTTCCATCGCAGATAGTGCTGATCGCAGATAGTGGTGCTCTCCCTCTCACTCATCACAGCAGTCTTGGTGAGCCCCATTTCTTCCTGGGTTTTTGTAGTCCTTCTTTTGTATAAGTTTTCATATTTTGAGGTATAGCCAGGGCCTTGTTGCCGGCATTGTCATGTTGCTCTTTTGTACCCGTAGAGGCTCCGTAGAGGTTTATATGGGTCATGTATGTATGTTGGGGTGGTAGTTGGACCGAGTTATATTTTGGAAACTTAACTATGGCATAATGTATTTAATGAAAAATGAACTAGCAACGTTTATATATTTATATCACTAATCTCTCCCCTGTTTTACAAATGGCGACCCATTCCCATTTTGGACCATGAATGAGTCAGGTAGGAAAGGTTTACTAGGCTTGCTCGACCGGGTTCACTCGGTGGAGTGCCGGTCGTGCTCCCAGAGGTTGGGGCGTGACAACATAATTCCACCAGCACTCTGGTAGGGACTTTGTTGGCCCGGATGTTCATTAAAGCGGTTAATGCTCCCATGTGCGTTCTGATTTCATCTCGATGATCTTGTCGAATATATATCCACCATTGTTTCAACTTGTGTGGTGCTTCCATTACCATATTGATATCGGGGATATTTTGGTTGATTTCCATTCTGAATAGGTGAAAAAGGGGTTTGGTAAGTGTTTTCTCCAGATCTTTAGCATCTCACCTAGATTGGTTCATCGTTCCACAAAAGACAATTCATTGGGTGCATTGCCCGTTGACATTACGGCGGCCTTCCTAATCGTAAGTCAATGCCAAGGCCCACTCACCTATGGTTTATGCAATATGACCTATGTTTGCTAGAGAAGAGTCTTTCCTAATTCTTGGAGTTTGACTGAATACGGCCAGACGTTATCTCAGTTGACCTGAGAAAGCCATTCTCTGAAACTAGAGAATTTGAAAGAAGGTTTGAAGGGATATAAAAGACAACCCTCGCGTGCCATTGTGTGTGATAGTATACGGCCAAGACTCGATAAGAAATAATGTGGTTCCAGTGTATATAAAACGCTAACAAATAGTTGGATAACGGTAATAATATTAAAGCAGGCATATAACCACATGCTAAACAAATAAGACAAGTAAGCACATATTTGCAAAATTAAGCACAGTTAGGCAGTATATAAGCAAACATCCCTAAATTCAAGATCTAGTATAAGTCTTCTAAGGTCAAGACCTAAATGTAAAAATCTCCAGCGGAGTCGCCATGTTGTTGCACCCTATTTACCACGAGTCAAAATAAGATTCAACTAGTGGTTTTCCCGTTTTTGATGCAAAAGAGTTGCCGCCTAATATTTAAAGGTATACTAGGGTACCTATTCATTTATTAGATTGTTATCCTATTAGTCTAGTAACCGGTGAGATTTGGATAACGGTTCTTGTTTTTCTAAAGGGAAGGTATTAGGCACCCCCTAAAATCTACGTGAGGTAGCTCCTTAGGACTTAGACTAGGTTTAGGGAATTAGATGCCTATGTTCTACTTAGTTAGTGCTTTAAAGGTTTGTGTCTTACTCTATGTCTTTGTTTAAAGTCCATCATTTGAAAGAAAATAGTATATGTACTTTGGAAAGAGATCATGGATTTAATTTGTAAAAGTCTTTAAAACAATGTTTACAAGAATTGAGAAGGCTTGAAAATATGAATATGTTTTGAATATTTTTCCTTTATGAAATAACATGGTTGTTTTTGTAAATCCAGTAGGATAAAAGACTATTAGGAAACGGGTCTTGGATATACCTTTGAAAGTTGATTTCAATAGTAGCCATGTTTTTCGAAGAAAGCTCGTTGGGGTTTGATAATCCTTGATTTCAACCGTGTTTGATTTTTTTGTTTGTAGAAAGCTTACTTCAAAATCACCCTTTCGATTCCGGCTTAAAAGAAGAGTTCCTTGTCTTTCAAATTTGTTTTGAACTTCAAAGAAACGGTTATCGTGATTAAAAATAAAATCTTGTATTGTGAAAACAAATGACCAAAGTGTTGAAGCTTTATAACTAAGATAGTCTAACAGCGGTTTTCTTTTAATTACTTATGGGCCTTGGCTTGCCTAGATTTCTAAAATGATTAAAGTATAATAAAACATTCAATAATATTGTTAGTGTCATAATATATACCAAACAAAGATAACAAATTCAATTTATCTAATAGTGAAGGAAGGGAGGGAACTGGACTTGAAATTTGAGCCCAAAAGAGAATTAGGCCTAGAAGATTTCGAATACAGTAGCGGCAGGCTTTAGCGACAGACTTTGTGCTGGAACTCGGGCTTGAGTTCTAGAGATCTCAGCAGGCACAGTTCGATCATTCATTCAAAAGAAAAGAAAGACATTAGTAATGCTGCAAGATGCCCAATAAGTGATAACAAATATTGTGACTAAGGGGGCAGTAAAGATAGGGTAAGGCCTAATAAGATAAAGTAGTTAAAGAGTAAGCAAAATTAACGATCATAGTGAAGCCATATTCATTTGCATTAATCCTAAAGAGATTAATAAGTGTCAATGATTAGGAGCTTAGGGCAAAATCTCATTCATGGGTCAGACACCCTTTGGATTCCTGGTACTTCAGAGTTTATAAGGGTGTCAAGGACTCCGAGGAGTGCTTGTGTCACGGAGGGCATCCCAAGCACAAACTAGATCCTACTCACAAATACCCTTAACCATTTACACTTACTCATCCCTACAGGTTTAGTTGCAAATGAGACATTCACTGTAGTAACCACTACAATAGCAGCAATAAACATACATATTCAGGTAATACATATGGATACAGAACCTACATAAAATACTATCAGCAGAACTTAAGGATATGAACATTATCAACTTTAATTCAGACACAAGAATGTAGGCTGATGCAGGTATTTACACTATTATTCAGAAACAAGCATCAGGACACTTGAAGGAACCAACAACAAATGTGAACAAGAAGAGGTCATAGCAGTCACCAGTAGACTAACTCAAGTTTGAAATACTAAGTTAAATGATCTAGGGAGGTAGAGCAGACATGTATCATAGCCTTACTAATACTACTGATAGGTCCAATCATGCAGGGACCCTTAACCGCATTCACATAATATCAACAACTACTAGGCTATGTATAGAATCATCAAAGGTTCACACACATTGGTTAAGTCTTCATCTTTTCCTAGACATGTGGACTAACAATCTTGTCCAGGATTTCTAAAGGGGAACAACATCAACAGAGATACTTATGTAGACAAGAAAAGTAGTCTTACTCTAATCCTAACTTGGTAGCATGATAATTATCCTATCAGGTTCATAATTCAGATTCACATTAGGCTTTTAAGAGCCAAAGCATCTAGCTAAGCATGGTACGGTATTCATTCAAACAAGGCAAACAAATATTCATGGGTTACCCTTAAGTTCATTAGTGATCACAGTTAACTTATATTCCAAATCCTATATTGTTAACAAGATTCAGCTTCATCTTTATGTGATAATACAGTTCTAAGGGAGAAACATGAGAGTAGTAGCATGAATGTCTCTTGAATGAAAGATAAGCAGGAAGTATATTAACAAACAACTAGGAGTAGAGGCCTGACAGAGCATATTCAAATACATATAAGTGATTTTCCTAAAGAACTTCAAGGTTATATATTATAGAAGAGGAGTATATGATCTATGATCAAATTATAATGTTCATTATAGAGGTCTAGAATATAAGAACATGCAGGTTTTACACGTATTAGACAAATATGGTTCCAGTAGCAGATCAATCAACTCATGTATGCAGGAAGGTGTGACAACATAGGCACCATGATAAAGTTCAATATTTGGACATGTTAAAAGCATAACTAACCCAAGAGATGATAATAAAATAAATATAATTCTTAACCAAACTCTTAAAGAGAGTTAAGAACATGGTTTAAACTAGATTAATGAGCAGGGTAGCAACTGACAGGATTAAATATGGAGTTACCACAACCTTTAACCATAGAAATTCATTATGACCTTGGTTAATGACTTTTAGAAGATATTTATCCAGTAGAGTCTATATCTGTAGCTAAGCAGTCACATGACCATGAGGAGTAACGGGAGACGTTTTTTGGTGTTTAAGGAGCTATGCAATTGCAAGACAGACTTGAATAGTAGGGAAACTAGCAACTGAGCTGGTGACTATAATAGCAGACTTGTATTAAACCTCTGAGTGTACACAACTACTATAGTTCTAACATTATCAAAGAAAAAGTCAAATTCATGGCACAAATCAGCACGCAGCAGTCCTAATCAATGTAAGACAAGTGCAACATCCATGAACTCCCAATAATACATCAGAAAGGTCTCAGACCAAGTCATGTGCAAAGAACCATTGAGGCTCTTTGACTAGCAAAGTTCAGATTGTTCAACTTAGAGAAGCATAGTTCACAAGGATAGTCGATTAGCATTAACATAACTTCAAATCATTATAGAAAATAGTTGACTCATACAATGAAGATAAAATTCAATGATAAGCTAATAGCATACATCATTAAGAAAATACAAATAGAAAAGACAACATAGTAAGAATGATTATAACTTAAACAACAAAAGAAGGAGGGGAGGGGGGTTCAGTATACACAAACCTTCCTCACAGCAGCAAACGAAACACAGTCTTTTGTTTTGCCTTTTAGAAACCAAAAACTCAAACATCGAACAATGAACAGACTCGGACTAGAAAAGCAAGGAAAAAAGTGAAAAGTCATTTCAAAAACCTAAGATTTCAATTGTGTGTGAAATGATTCTCAGTTTATATTTTTCTTTGTTAGGTGTGGTAGGTCTGTCTTAGGTGAAGAAAATTAAAGCCTCTATTTATAGTGTCAATCAATGATTAGGGTTCCAACAGATTCAAAATCGTGAGTGGAAAATGTCGAAGATCGGATGATGGAAGAAAAGTGAGTAAAATCATAGAAGACACAGGGTAAAATCAATGAGGGATTTTACCTGAGCGATTTAAATTTCAGAAGCAACCGTTGATGGGATAAATCCATCGGTTAAGGCTTTATTGTCCAGAGGCCAATGTGTTTGAACTCTGGACATCAAATACTCATGATGAAACTCTAATAATAACTCAATGCATGCTCCGATTTGATGGAGCATGATGGAAATCAATCGATTTTGAAGTTTCAATTTTAAGCAAGGGTTTCAGATTTTGAGCGTTTTGAATTTGAGTGACAATAATGGAAGTGTGCTGGAGGGATTCGCGGTTTTAGGAGGCAAACTAGATGATTTCGTGACTGATTTGTTGACCTTGCATGGATTTGTGCAAGGTCTTGTGATTGATGGAGGCTATAGCAGGTGAGAGAATAGAGAGAAAAGGGGAAAAGGAACGACTGGTCAAGGTGGAAATAAATTAGGGTTTTGGGTAATTGGGGATTGGTCTCTAAAGTTAAGAATGAGGGAAGAGATCTAGGTCGTTATATCATTTGATCAACAGCCCTGATAAATCAAGACTTAAGAAATTTAAAATGTTTTTATGAGAAAAAAAACAGGAACCGTTGGATCTGCGTTATACAATGGCTATGATAAATCTGATAGGGAAGTGTAAATAAAAGGAAAACATGCATAAAATGTGGACCGTTGATGGTTTGAAATGACGGCCCAGATCGTTTGTGCTTGTTCTGTGAGTGGAATTGAAGGGTGATGTGGAACGATTTGGTTGGCTTAGAGAGGTGGTCATGGATTGCCAACATGGATTGGTGAGGTTGTTTGGATCGGGTCATATGCGAGATTGGGCCAATGTTTGGGCCAATTTTAATTTAACAAACAACCAATTTGTATTTGATTAGGTTTTTGCAATTGTAGCCATTTAGTCTTTTTACCATTTAAAATTAATTTAAATTAAACTTAATTAATTGTAATTAAATGTGATAGAAAATATAATCATCAAATACACCGCTAATTACTGTAATTAACTATTTAATTTTAAACACTTTATTTTATAAATTATGGAACTAATTTTGGATTAATACAAATAACAAACCAGTTACTTAAAAACCAAAGGTTAATTTGTTAAATTAATTATAAAACATGTGTTTCAAAATATAGTGGTTATTTTAATTATTTCAAAATAGTAAGGGTAATATATTTCATAGGCATTGAATACTGAATTATTAATTTAACACTATTACTTACCTATTTATGTTATATTTGAATAAAAATAAGTATTATTGATTAGAAAATATTTTCAACACATTTATTGCAAATCATTAAGTATAAATAATTTTATTTTATAGTGGAGGGCCAAAATTAGTTGTCAACAAGGACATCTCACATGTTTTGGACTTCAGCACGGTGCAACTTGATGAAAATATGACCTGTGAGGAAGAGCTGGTAGCTATTCTAGACCTGCAGGTTGATAGTAGGCTCGAAACTAATGTTTAAGCCGTAATTTACACTCTAATTACTATATTTTACATGTGTATGAGCTTAAGTGATGGTGATTAGCACATATTACGTGTTTTATGTATTGCAGGGAGTGATTCTAAGTTAAAAAGATAAATTGGTCCTGTATCGAACAATTTGGAGCTTTGAAGTCTGAGTAAAAGCCCAAAGAATTAAACTGGATTGCGTTCAAGGGTCGAGGAACACGTACGGATATCAAAAAGTTAAAGAAACAAGTTACTATGAGAAAACAACACTACCACGCCGCACGAGGCACTGCGAGGCACGACCCGACAGTGTAAAATCTGCCTGACACACGATTCGCAAGGGCTCTGTAAATCCCCACAGGTGTGTCGCATGGTGCGAAGTGAGGCGCGGCACGCATGTGCATTTTTCCCAGAGTAGTTTCCTGTTTCTGATTGGAAAGGGTAGTTTTGTCCGGAACCAATTATACACTGTATAAATACACCAATAATATGTGTTTTAAGGGACTTTTGACTTACAAAAGATTTGAGAAGAAACAAAGGCAAGGAAACACAAGAATGCATCAAGATTTCAACCAACAATCGGTGCAATACGGGAGTTTGTATCGAATTATTAGCATTGATATTTTCTATGTTTTTAAACTTTATTGAGATGAATCTTTCCATTGATATGAATTAATTTCCCTTAGGGTGTTGACAAATGTGGTGTATTGAAAACTTAATTAGGGATTCGATTCTTGAAAAGTTTTTGAATTAATTAATGGAGCTTTAAATCGTATTGTGAAGTTATTTATTATTTTGCTAAATCGAAAGAGGATCTTTATATTGAATTTCATTACATCTTATGCTCTAGTTTAAATTCGTGATTCAAGTAGGTAATTCAAATAGCCTTTTGAATTATTAATCGAACTAGAAAATAGGGAAATATTCATGAGAAGTTACCCTTTAGACTGAAACCATTATTTTATTCGTTGCAATTGTTCACTGTGCTTCAATTGGATTAATAACTGAAATTAACATCTAATCAAAAGATGAACATTAACTTCAAGTGTAATCTAATTATCTGTTGAATTTGTGAGAATCAACAGTATTAAAGTATGAACTAATTCAAAAATTGGATCCCGGGTGAATTATCTTGCATTTGTCTAGTCAATTACCCTCATTTCTCTCATTGATATTTCTATATTGCTCATCTGCTATCTTCCGTGATCAATTGTTAATCTCTTAATTTTTAGTAGTTAATTATAGTTGATAATCGTTCAATCAAGTATTAATCATGGATAGTAATTAACTAAAGATTATTCGAACACTACTTAAATCCAATCCTAGTGGAGATGATAATTTCACTATACTATCTTTGACTAGCGATCAATTATTTTGTATTCTGTTTTGTGCTCGTCAAATTTTGGTGTTGTTTTCGGGGATTGAAAATCAATAGTGTTCAAAATAGTTGTTAATACTAATTTAGGAACCAATTTTACTTAGTTGTATTCACGTTTTCTCACTTGTGTGCAGGATACAGGTCTAACTTCTTTGGTGTATGACTCGATCTTCTTCAAAGGAAGTGATACCCTACTAACCGGAGTTGGAGAAACACATGCGACAACTGAGAAAAGAAAGAAGATTCACCGAAAATTTCTTGGGGAAACCTTCAACCCAAGAACTCATGGTAAAGAACGGTGAGAATGGAGTACACTTAACTGCAAGAAAGGAAGCACAACATAGAGAACAAGCTGCACGATTAGCAGCTGAAGCAGCCCTTAGAGTTGCTGATGAGACTGTCGAAAAGGATGGGGGTCGAAGATTCTAGCTAAAACAACCCCTGGTTGAAGACCAATTTGACAATGTGGTCCCCAGGCCTGGGAGATCATTAGGTGACTATGCCAGACTAGTCTACATTCAGGGACTGTCCAGTATCAAACCTCCACCCATAGCAGCAAACTCTTTTGAGTTGAAGCGAGGCTTGCTTTAAACAATCCAGAATAACTATGTCTATAGAGGAAAGGTGAATGAAGATCTGAACACTAATTTGATGGACTTTGAGGAAATTACGAACACCTTTTAGTACAATGGAGTGTCCAAGGATGTATTCTACTTAAGGGAATTCCCCTTTTCACTGAAGTATGATGGAAAGCACTGCTTCAAAGCTTACAAACTAGATCGATCAGGACATGGGAAGATATGGGGTAAAAGTTTCTTGACAAGTACTTCTCAGCTGCAAAAATAGGGAAATTCAAAAGGGAAATCCACAATTTCTACCAGAAAGATACTGAAACGGTCTTAAAAGCTTGAGCAAGATTCAAGGAGATAGTGAGAAGGTGTCAGCATAATCGAATCGAATTGTGGATGCAACTTTAGAATTTTTTGGATGGACTGAGAACCTCCTCACAACGAACTCTGAGTACTGCATGTGAAGGTCCATTAATGAAGAAAACCCCGGAGGAGGTTGTCTCAATCCTTGATGAATTGTTTGAGGATTCTAACGAGTGGCCTGTTGAGAATAATTATAGAAGAAAATCTGTTGGGGTTCACCAGGTGGACTCTAAGACATCAGTGCGAGCCCAGATAGACACCATGGCGAAAGAGATAAGAAAGTTTAGCTTAGCGAAGGTACATAGTGAGCCACAAGCAGCATGTGACTTTTGTGGAATGGGACACCCTACACATGAGTGTCAAGCGTCAACTGAGGAAGTTAACACTATGGGGAATAATAGAGAAAACTACCAAGGTGGGTTCAACTATAATGCTACGGGACAAAGAAATCTAATTTTGTTTTCTTGGAGTTAACCTAGTGGGAGTTTGAACTCGTGGTAGCAAAATAATCCTAGACCACAGTGTCAAGGACCACCAGGTATTTAGAACCAGCCGAGGTAGCAGTACCAGCAATACCAGCCACAACAGTCAAATCAATCTAGTATGGAAGATCTTATAAAGGCGTTCATAAGAAAATCAGATGGGAAATTTGAGACTCAGGGGGCAGCCATCTGGAATATAGAAAGACAAATGGGATAGATTGCAAATTTGCTATCTGAGAGGGATCCTGGGACTCTACCCTCTGACACTGAAAAGAACCCAAAGAAAATAATCAAAGTTGTATCTCAGAGAAGTGGCAAAATATTGGCTTACCTAGTTGTGAAAGCTAGACCCGAGGTGGTGAAAACGCAGACCGAGACAGTAGAAAAAAATGAGTGAAGAACAAAAATGCCAGAGTAGTGGGGTGCAAAAGGAGATTGAAGAAAGTAGATGTATGCTAGCTCTGCTATTCCCTCAAAGGATGAAGCGAGAAAAATTATACATGTGCTTTGGGCGGTTCTTGGAGATGCTCAAGAAACTTTATGTGAGCATTCCCCTTCACAGAGGTGCTCACTTAGATGCCTGATTATGCTAAGTTCTTGAAGGAAATCTTGTCCAGCAAGAGGAAATTAGAGGAGATAACAGTGGTCAAGCTGAATGCCCACTGCAATGCTATATTGCAAAATAAAATTTCTCAAAAGTGTGGGGACCCAGGAAGCTTCACCATACCATGCTCGTTAGGGAGTGAGAAATTTGACAAGTTCCTGTATGCTTCTGGTTCTTCTATAAATATAATGCCTTTATTTGTGTTTAGGAAACTGGAAGGTGAGCTTGGACTGATCAAATCCTTACCTGTGTCCCTACAACTGGCTGACCAGACCACCATTTTTCTTGAGGGAATCAGTGAGGATATTCTAGTATGGGTGGACCAGTTTGTGTTCCTCATAGACTTTATTGTGGTGGACATAGAAGTGAACGAGGAGGTGCCTCTAATTCTAGGGAGGGGCAGCTTATGCTCAAAGTGGGCAAAGAGAAAGTGGTGTTCCTGATGAAGAGAATGATGAAATACCCCAGTGATAAGACATCTGCCTACTCGTGTTTCAAGTTAGATGTTGTTAGGGAATTGGCTGAAAAATACAAGTTTGACAAGCTTGTGGGGGATACTCCAGAGAGGCGTATTACTCAGTCTAGCACAGTGGAGGATGAAGATCCTGAAATAAAGAAAGAGGCTAAAGCCCTTTGGACTGAGGATCAAGTGGTTGACGAGGAGGAACTAAACAAGGAGGCCTCTAAGCCTTGTGTGGAATTGAAAGTGCTCCCTACTCACTTGAAATATGCTTTTCATGAAACTAACAAGTTTCCTGTGATTATTTATCTTTACTTGACAGGTACACGGGAACAAAAGTTTGTGGTGCTGCTGAGAAAGTATAAGAAGACCATTGGCTGGACCATAACGGATATTCAAGGAATCAGTCCAGCCACTTGCATGCACAAAACTCTGCTGGAAGTAAATAGCAAGCCAGTGGTGCAACCCCAACTCAAGCTGAATGAAAATTTGGAGGAGACAGTGCACAGGAGATCATGAAATTGCTAGATGTGGGTGTGATTTTCCCCATTTTTGATAGCCAATGGTTCAGTCCAGTGCAAGTTCTACCTAAGAAGGGGGTCATGGCAGTGGTAAAGAATGTAGACAATAAATTGATCCCAATAAGAAGAGTCATTGGGTGGCGAATATGCATGGATTATATAAAGTTGAATAATGTAACAAGGAAAGACCACTTCCCACTTCCTTTCATTGATCAGATGCTGGAGAAAGTGGATGGACATGGTTGTTATTGTTTCTTGGATGGGTACTCAGGCAGCAATCAGATAACCATTGCCCCAGAAGATATTAAAAGACTACCGTAACTTTCCCGTCATGTATTGTTGCTTAAAGGAGGATGCCATTTGGGTTGTGTAAAGCACCGGCCACTTTTTAGAGGTGCATGCTGTCTGTATTCTCCGATCTAAACGGGAAATGTCTAGAGGTATTCATGGATGATTTCATTCTATTTGGTGATGATTTAACGACTGTTTGATACATTTGGAGATTGTGCTTGAACGTTACGAAGCCACTCACCTGGTTCTTTGGAGAAGTACAACTTCATGGTGAAAGAGGGAATTTTGGTGTGCCACAAAGTGACTACACATGGCATTGAAGTTGATAGAGCAAAGGTTTATGTAATTTCTAGACTTTCCCCACCGACTTCTATGAAGAGCATAATATAATGACCCGACTTATCGTTTTGCTTTCTAGATACCCGTTCCCCTTATTAAGACTTCCCGTACGTGCTTTTACTGTTTTATGACTTGCGGGGATGGTTATTTCGGGTATGGAAGGGATCGCGTTGAAATCAGAATACTTAGTTCCTTAATATTGGCTTAAAATAGTTAAGTTTGACTTGAGTCAACGTTTTGAGTAAACAACCTTGAAACTAGGGTTTGGAGATCCCAATAGGTTCGTATGATGATTTTGGACTTGGCCGTATGTTCGGATCATGCTTTGGATAATCCGAGAGTGTTTCAGTGCTTAATATTGAAAGTCGGCACATTGAAGGTTTTCAAATTCTTTAAATTTTGTTTGAGGTAGGATTTGGTGTTATTGAGGTCCGATTTGGATTCCTAGCCTGGGAATAGTTTCTATGGTATTTCAGACTTGCACACAAAATTTAGTGTCATTCTGAATAGTCTAAGTATGATTCGGTCGTTTGGGGTAAGTTGGAAAAACTTGAAATTCATTAGTTGATTCGATTAGTTTTGGGGTGCGATTTTAGTTTTGACGTTGTTTTACGTGTTCCGAGGGTTCGAGCGAGTCTGTTTTATGTTTACGACCTTGTTGTTATATTTGGGCGAGGCCCCGGGGGAATCAAGTTCTATTCGGACGATGCGCATAACAAATTTGGGCTTGAAAGTATTGCTTAAGCAGCAGGGTTGTGGCGCAATCGCACCTGTGAAGCACCTGCCGCAGGTGCGAGCTCGCAGAAGCACCCTGGCATGGGCTAGCTAGTGGTCACAAAAATGGAGCAGGAGCCGCACCTGCGAATGTGCATGTGCGAGGAAGTTGATCGCATAAGCGGAAGGGAGCCAGCCCGCCTAGGATCGCACGTGCGGCAAATGCGCCGCAGAAGCGAGACTGACAGACCTGGACATGGTCCGCACCTTCGGGGATTTATTCGTAGAAGTCGAGCCGCAGGCGCGGCAGTGTGATCGCAAGTGCAAAACCACTGAAGGCAGTGAGGTTAATTTAATGTCGGGACTTAGGTTATTTCGGCTCATTTATTTCATCTCTTGGGCGATTTTTGAGCTCTTTGAAGAGGGATTTTCACCTAGCTATTGAAGGTAAGTAATTCCTACCCAATATAAGTTAAATACATAAGTTGTGGGTAGATTTTAACATGTAAAATTGTGGAAATTATGGGTTAGATGAAAAATCTAGGTTTTGATAAGAATTATACTTAACCAAGCAAATGATTATGGAATTGGGTGAAAATTATATATTTGAGTTCGTGAGGTTAGGGTAACATTTATTTTTGAACATTTCTGCAATCCAGCCACGCGGGCCTCAGGGTGAATTTTAGGAATCTTCTAATTTGGATTGGGTAATTACTCTAATATTATCACGCCCCAAACTCGGAGAGCGCAACCGGCGCTCAACCGAGATAACCCGACCGATCAAGCCTGTTAAATTCCCCTCTACCAAAACTCATCCATGAATAAAGAGGAGATGTACTCCATTAATCAAACACTCAAAAGATTTCATTAACGACTTCCATTTCATTCCCATTAGCAGCTTCATTTATAATTTCTAAAATATTACGAGTTTATAGAATTAATGAAAAATATGATTTCCAAATACCAACATTTCTAGTTGAATTCCCAATATCAACCACAACCCACAACCTGTCTACGGAGCCTCTAAGTACAATAGAAGAGTAATATGAAAATGCCGGCAACAAGGCTCCGGCTATACCTCAAAACACAATACATGAGAAACAAAAGATACATGACCCCGAAATGAAGTGGGGCTCACCAAATTAGCTGAAAAGAGTGTACTTCTATCACTAATCAATGCTGCCTGCTGTAGAACCACATGCATCCATTAAACATGCAGCGTCCCCGGCAAAAGGGACGGTAGTACTGTCGAATAGCACTAGTATGTATAGCTAAAACTCCTCTTTCAAAATAGAATGCCCATATAAGAAATAAGTAACACATAAAAACAGTGTGGAGTCCGATCATTAGCACCGTCTTTGTTAGCGCAGAGTCCGATCACGCCCGATCGGTTAGGCTATCTCCCCATGAACAATGTGGTTTGACATGTGATGCCAAATAAATTTGTTACCAAGAGTAGTACCACCATGGCATCCGATCTTCACCTGATGAGCTAGGCCGTCTTCCCATATATACCGTGTGGGTTGACTTTTCCAATCCACAATTGTTATCAGTTTCATCCCAATTAAGAGAAAATAATATCACAATTTCTCCAATATTTCAATTTCATCCCAAATAAGGGGAATAATCACAATCCACCCCTACACCGGCACGTGTAGTTTCAGGTGTATGGTTTATGACCTATCATTCCTCGGTTTTGCTAATGATGCTCTCAAAAGTATTTTTGAATTTATTTGCACACAAAGGTAACATAAATACAGTTGTACTCACCTAAACCTCTTTCACTTTGTATAAATCCTCACTAGTATTTACAGTCACTCACAACAACAATATTTCCTTGGCTCATTTGGCCATTCACAAGATTCTTTATTCCTGGCACGATGGTCGTATTTCATATTCCACACTTTCACCCCTTTCAATTTCACAGATCACCATCAACTATTAACATATAGAATATTTTAGAAATCATATACTTCTAATCCATTTGTAATGGGAACTTTAAAGACAAATGGGTTCTTCCCAAAGAATGGGGCATACCAACCAGCAATAGAAATACACATCAAAATCATAAACAATCAATACACCATTTATTCTTGCAATACTCTTCCCCAGATATGACAATGTACAATTTCAACACATGAGTATGTAAGAACTCGAATCACACTGGATTTATTTATAAAGCAAAGCATTAGTTAAAGCACCCACTTATGGGCATGAATTGAATACAAAAGCTTTTAGGCAATTCTATTTTCGAAATCTCACTTTATTGGCACCATTGGTGGCTACAAGAATAACTTTCACTCTTGGCGCATTTGCCACACTTTATATCTCCAATTTACTTATTTTACTTCCAACTATCTTTATAGATTATCAACAATAAGACATTTTCAATCAAGACTTTAGGTACACATATGAGCAATTAAGATTCTTAAGCATATTGTGTTTTCTAACACAATTTGTCATCATAATCTTCATTTGAAACACAACTCAAAGACATAACATTTTAATATACACATCATTCTTGAACACATCCCCAAAGGATAGCATAATGTGGTAGGAACATTCGAAACACGTTTTCAATACATAATTCTCGACACTTTGCTTATTCGGGACAATCAAATTTATTGGGAACGACCATACTTGAAACTTACGAGAACATCATGGAATTCAATTCTAAGAGAGTAGTTTAGCCAACATTCCTCGCTTTGAGCTTTTCTTAAATTACTACAACGTTTCAAATATTCTAGCAATCCCAATCTATTTTGAGACATAACAAAATTGAACCATAATTAGGAAGATATTCATGGTCTCAGCTCATTTGATACTAATATTATCCCTTCATCTCCCCCCTCCCTTCCTCTGGATTTTTTTTTTTTTTTTTTTTTT
>AWOL01S0039146.1:102317-152674 GCA_000715115.1 Nicotiana otophora | reverse complement strand
CGGAAACAGCCTCTCTACTCCTTCGGGGTAGGGGTAAGGTCTGCGTACATACTACCCTCCCCAGACCCCATTAATGGGATTCTACTGGGTTGTTGTTGTTGTTGTTGTTGTAGGTGTGCAAATTTAACTACAAGGTTCTTCTGCAAGATCTCCTTCACTCCACAACCCAATATTTACTTATTTGAGCTTAACAATATTCCCACCAAACTTATTGGTACATGCATGTATAAATAATACTCTCATATCCAAGAATCATACTCCTAATCAACAATCTTCTACCCAAATTTGAAATTGAAAACTAAGGTATGGAACCTTATCTCTTAGATGAAGAACTTGTGAGAGTTCCTTGTTGGATTTCAAAGCTTGGGCAAGATCTTGATGTATAAAACACTTCATGTACTTCCTCTCTCTAGAACACTCTCACTTCTCTCTAAAAAACCTGAGATAATTACCCCAAAATAAGCTCCAAAGCCTATTTATCAAAATGGGGCCGGGTTTTAAAAATAGAAATATTAACCCTCCGAAATCAGGTCTGCGGTTGCATAATTGACCACAGAATGGGTATGCGGGTCAAACAATGCACCACAAAATCGATGCCTAGAAATGGGCTTCACTGGACAGGTCTGCGACCAGTTTTGCGGTCGCATAACCACTTCTACTATCAAATAATTATTCTGCGGTCGCAGAATTGGCCGCAGAATCGCATTCCTCCAGCCTTTGGTAATTTGGTCATATATATTTGTAGGAGTCTCCAAATGACAATCGGTTTGAAGCGCCAAAAACTAGAATCCAAGATCTTTCATTGGAAAGGTATATCATCATATAACTCCTTATATATATATATATAGATATGCTCGTCCAAAGTCGGGTCTTGTGCGTACACATTTGGAACTTTAGTCTATCATGTAATTTCCAACTTGACTTGGACTTAGGGCTCTCCTTAGACCCCACATCACGTATAATATGCCTCATACACTTATTATCATATCCAATTGATATCCATCATATTAATAGTCCTCGCCTGCACACAAAATATTATAATTGGTGAACATCAACTTTCTTAATAGCGCTTAAGTACTTCAAAATTTTCCGGGGTGTTACAAATATTTGGCTAGCTTCGGATTGTTCGGCACCAAATTTAGGCTTTAGAGTGAATTGATGGGCCGGAAAGTGAGCTTTAAGACGAGGTAAGTCTCTTGTATAACCTTGTAAGAGGGAATTTGCCCCATAGATGTCTTAAATTACTATTTACTTCTAATTATGGGGGGCTACGCATGTACGAGGTGACGAGAGTCCGTGCATAGCTACTGATTATGCGTATGTCCGAGTAGTTTTAGGATCCAATTCATGAAATATTTGTATTGTTGGCACTCTACTTGTTAATTTTACTGCCTAAATTATATTGAAACTTGATAAAGGATTCACAAAGACCAAATTTCACTCACTTTGAGTTTTGACGGGTTACTTGACTGTTAATAGAAATTGTACTTCCTTGTGTATCAGTCTTGTAATAGCTTTTAAATCAAACGTTCATAGAGTATTCTCTCTTCTTGTGGAGTGGGCGGAACGTCTCGGCAGCGTAATAGATACATCTATGAATCGTGTTGTTAGACACTCGGCAGTGTGCATATTATTTTGGATCGGGCCGTACGACCTCAGCATAAATCGTGTGTGTTACTGCGTGAAGCCCGAATACACTTGATATTATTTTTATGAATTGAGCGGCCATAATTTATTTATTGGCCAGAAATGTATTTGGAGTTGGTATGTGTTAGTTGAAGACTTTGGAATTTACAATCAGTTAAATAATAATTTAATCACTGCTTTCTATTGTGTTATTATTATTATTCACATATTCCATGCCTATTTAGCATTTATGTATTTTATTGTTGGCCCATAGTAAGTGTCGATGTCGACCCCTCATCACTACTTATTCGAGGTTAGACTGGATACTTACCGAGTATATGTTGTTTATGTACTCATGCTACGCTTCTACCCTAATCGTGCAGGATCTGAGGCAAGTTCATCTGGTAGTCATTCCGGCACGAACCCCCTTTACCCTGAGGCTTAGTGGTGAGCTGCTTTCCGAGTCCGTTCTACACCACCCGGAGTCTCTCTTTTGTATTTACTTTCTTTCTACTCTATTTCAGATAGTAGCTTAGTGTTTTGTATATTCTACTAGTTGCTCATACACTTGTGACAATGGGTCTCTGAAGAATACTAGTAGACATTTGATGGTTTTTGGGTATTTATATCACTATACTTACTCCTTTACGAGCTTACGCTTACTTTATTAAATTTTCCATTTCTCATTTGCTTAATAAATACAAATCAACTACTTTGAATTATTTTTTAAAAAAGAATAAATACATGGGTAGTTCACGCGTTTGCTTGCCTAGGTGCGACGTTGGGCGCTATCACGACCTATCGGAGAAATTGGATCGTGACACATAAAGCGTTTCTTGAGACATGCTGGGTTCTACAGAAGGTTCATCAAAAACATTTCCAGTATTACCAAACCATTGACTGCATTGCTAGCAAATGATGTCAAGTTTGTGTTCACTGTGGAGTGCTTAAGATCATTCAAATTGATTAAGGAACAACTTGTGAGTGGTCCTATTATAGTGACACCTGATTTGAGCCAGCCATTTGAAATAATGTGATTCTAGCGATGTAGCTGTGGGGGTACTTCTAGGGCAAAAACAAGATAACATGTTTAGGCCCATCTATTATGCAAGCAGGACGTTGAATGATGCTCAAGTCAACTATGCCACTGCTAAGAAAGAGTTATTTGTTGTGGTCTTTACTTTTGACAAGTTTAGATCATATCTGGTGGGAAGTAAAGTGATTGTGCACACTAACCACTCGACCTTGAAATATTTGTTGAGTAAGAAGGAGTACAAGCTACATTTGATGCGGTAGGTATTGTTGCTCCAAAAGTTTGACATAGAGATTAAAGATAGGAAGGGCACAGAAAATCACGTCGCAGATCATCTATCTCGACTTGAGAGACCTTCGGTTGAGAAAATGGAAATAAGGGAGGAGTTCTCTGATGAGCACAGAAAATCACATTGCGGTTTCAGAAAGACCACCCTGGTATGCCGATGTAGCCAACGTTTTGTCTGGTGGATGGTTGCCACGTGACCTCTCTCAAGATAAAATAAGGAAGCTTCAAGGTGAGGTAAAAAGTTATTTTTGGAATGACCCTTTATTGTTTAAACTGTGTGCAGATGGTGTGCTTTGAAGACGTGCATTTGAAGGAGTGACGGCGAGCACTTTGTCTCATTGTCATGATGGAGAAGCTGGAGCACACTATGGTGGAAATTACACTATAGCAAAGGTCATGGAAGTCGGATTCAATTAGCCTACTTTGTATAAAGACGCACAGGCGTATGTAGGTACATGTGAAAAGTGTCAAAGGACAGGTAACATTAGCAAGAGGTATGAACTGCCTCTAAACTCCATTATTATATCTGAAATTTTTGATGTATGGGGCATTGACTTCATGGGCCTATTACCATCATCTCGTTCTTATTATTATCTCCTAGTAGCCATTGACTACAACTCTAAATGGGTCAAAGAAATCCGTACTAGGACAAATGATGCTCGAGTGGCGTGTGAGTTCTTATGAAAGAACATCTTTACCCTTTTTGAGTTACCTCGAGTGATTATCAGTGACAATGGGTCACACTTTATGAACAAGCAGTGTGTTGCACTGATGTCCAAGTATGGGGTCACACACAAAATAGGAACCCCATATCATGCCCAAACTTAAGGGCTAGTTGAGCGGTCAGTGCGTCTTGTAAGGATTGGTCTGTAAAGTTGGATGAAGCTCTATGGGCATATAGAATTGTGTTCAAAACAACAATAGGGACTTCACCGTTCAAATTAGTGTATGGGGAATTTTTGCCACCCATATGTTGAGATAGAACATAAAGCTTATTGGAAAATTAAATTGCTTAATCTTGATATCAGTCTTGTAGCTGAACAAAGGTTGTTGTAGATGAAGGAATTGGACGAGTTTAGACTAGACAAGTATGAAAATGCACGAATGTTTATGGAGAAGACAAAGCGGTGGCATGATCTTCTGATTAATCCAAAGGAGTTTCATGAAGGGGATAAAGTCTTGCTATACAATAGTAGACTTAGGTTTTTTCCTGAAAAATTCAAGTCAAGACGGACATATCCGTACGTGGTGAAATATGTCTCACCATATGGCACCATTGGGACCCAGGATAAAGAAGGGAATGAAAGATTTAAGGTGAATGGGCACCGGTTAAAACTATGCCTTGTTGGAGTATTTGACAAGCAATCCTCTAGCATCGTAAGCATCGTAACGAAGTCAAGCTGACGTCTATAACTCAAAACTACTTCTAACCATTTTTCTTGCTTTTGTAGAATCGTTTAGAAAATTATAGATTAGGAGTATTAGAGTTTAGAGTTTTGATAATTGTTTGGACACGTATGAGCATGAATTGGACATAAAATAAGTACATAATATAGTTAGGGTGCAAACTGTGGGTTAAAAAGTGAAAAAGAGTCGGACTCTGAGAATTTAGGCTTAGCGCACCGCGAGTGTAATGACCCGACCTGTCGTCTTGATCTCTTGTGCATTTTTCAGCAGTTTGAGGCCTTGAGTATCTTCACTTCATGTTTTATGACCTGTACATGTGGTCGGAATTGAATTTTGGGAAGTTCAGAGTTGATTCGGAAGGAAAATTCTCAATTCGGAAGCTTTAAGCTGGAAGAGTTTACCAAGATTTTACTTTTAAGTAAACGACCTCAGAATATGGATTTAAAGGTTCCAATAGATTCGTATGGTGATTTCGGACTTGAGCGTGCGTTCGAGTTGAGTATCGGGTGGCCCAGGAGCATTTCGGCGCTTATTGTGGAAAGTTAGCATTTTGAAGGTTTTAGAATTTTCTAAGTTTGCTTTGAAGTGGACTTTGATGTTATGGATGTATGTTTGTAATTCTAAGCTTTGTAATAGGTTAGTATCATGATTTGTGACTAGTACATAAAGTTTGGCGTCATTTCGGAATGTTTAAGTATAATTCAGACGCGTTCGTCGATGTTTATAAGTTTGAAAGTTTAAAGAATGTTTGGTGTAATTTGAGGCCTCGAGCAGGTTCATGTTATGTTTTGTCACTTGTTGGTGTTATTGGATGGGGTCCCGGGAGCCTCAGGTGTGTTTCGGGTTGGTTTCAGACCATTTTCCTTTGTTTTCTAATTGCTTGTTTCTGGTGTCAGGGGAGTTCATCGCGATCGCATAAATTGGCTCGCGATCGCGCAGTGTTGATTCGGAGCTGGGCGAAGTTGTTCTTCACAATCATGTACGGTGGCTCGCGATCGCATATTTTATGCCGATGGTTTATCGCGTTCGCGTAGAGAGGATCGCGAATGCGAAGAGTTGTCATGGTGGCCTGGTTTGGAGGCTATATCTTCGTGGTCGCGTGGATAAGTTCGCAATCGCGTGGGTAAGCTTGTGATCCCGGAAGGAATGGATGAGGGGCTGGCATGTTTGGTCCATGCGTTCGTGGAGACGAGATCGCATTCGCGATGGTTTGGCAGGGTGTGCTTTGCGATCATCTCGCCTGCCTTGCGTTCGCGTAGTGTGATTTCTGGGTGAGTTTGGTTTAGACTTCGCGATCGCGAGGGACTTTCCACTATTGCGAAGAGGCAGGACCTAGGCAGAACATGGATTTAATTCGGGATTTAGCTCATTTCTCTCATTTTTCACTTGGGTTGGCCGACTTTGGGAGCTCTTGGAGGGGAGATTTTCATTATCTATTGCAAGGTATGTGATTCTCACTTATTGTGAGTTAAATACTTGAATTATATATATATATTAACATGGATTTTGATTGAAATTGTGGGAGTTTTGGAAGAAAACCAAGAAATGGTATTTTTGGATTTTGACTATGAAATTGGACATGGAATTAGGAATAAATCATATATTTGAGTTCGTGGCGTTATGGGTAAAGTTTATCTTTGAAAAGTTTTGGAATTTAGGTACGTGGGCCCGAGTGTTGACTTTGTTGACTTTTCGAGCGGAGTTGGAAATTATTATAAATTCATTACTTATGAGTGTTGGAGTATATTGTTATTGGTTTCCATGTTGTTTGATTAGTTTCGGATCATTTGGCTTTGAATTGAGGAGTTAGAGAGGCATTGGAGTTGGTTATTGGAATTTCGGAGCAAGGTAAGTCTCATGTCTAACCTTGTGAGGGGGAAACTACCCCGTAGGTGTGTATTCGTTATATGCTACTTGTTGTGAGAGCCATGTATGCACGAGGTGACAAGAGTCTGTACGTAGCTAATATCATGTTATGTCCGAGTAGACTTAGGAATTTATGATGCAACACTTGTATTATCTGAATTCAACTGGTTTGTTTAATTACCTAAGATTTTTAAATGTAATGTAATTGTAGATCATGTTAGATCAAATCTCATTACCTTGAGTTGTTGGAAAGATATTTGAAAATTATTAAACATTCATGAATTAATTTACGTTCCCGTGTATATATTGCAAACATGTTGCTCGTAGTTTGATAAGTTTCTTCTCTACCTGTGGATCGGGCCGAACGCCTCAGTAATATATGTATATATGAGATGCATCTATCGATCGGGCCGTACGACCTCGGCAGTGTATGTACACGACTATATGGATCGGGCAGAATGACCTCGGCATAAAATCGTTAGTAGTCCGAATACCCACGAGATTACCCTCTTGATTGGGGACGTGGAAATTATATGATATTTCCCTTATGACCTCAGATCAGATATTTAATTGATGGTTCTTATATTGTTGAGGTAGCATGTGGCACCTAGGGATTTTAAACAGATGATATTTTGCTAACGGATTTTGTTATCTACTGTTCTTTGCCCTATTGATCTTGTTGTATTTCATGCCTGCCTATGATTCATGTACTTTATTTATTTGACCACTAGTATGTGTTGATGTCGAACCCTCGACACTACTTCTCCGAGGTTAGTCTAGATACATCTTGGGTATGTATTGATTTACGCACTCATGCTACACTTCTGCACTACACGTGCAGAATCTAACAGGTTCATTTGGTGGTTATCCTGGAACGTAGATGCAACCGCTGAGGGGACTATATGGTGAGCTTCTTTCTATGCTACGCACCATAGCCCTCAGAGTCTCCATATTATTTATTTACTTTATCATGTCTATTTCTTATTTCAGACAGGTGTTGTATTATTATTGCACTCTTTAGCAAATACTCATGCACTTGTGACACCGGATTTTGGGATATTTTAGTTGATAATTTATGGGATTGCACAACATTGTCACCTTTCATCTTTGTATTACTAATTGTGTACGTATCAATGATTCTAAATGCGCAAATTGCTTTATTTAATAAAATTCATGATTTAGAAATTAATGAAATGAATAAATGAGTTGGTAGTTCACTGCTAGCTTGCCTAACGGCGACATTGGGCACCATCACGAACTATAGTAGGTTTTGGGTCGTGACAGTGTGGGTCGCCGTGCCCTGAACTATGCCAGGACAAATGCGTGACTATGTCAAAATAAACAGTTCTCTGATAAAGTGCACTACTGCGGCGTGCGGGGCGCTGCACCCCACGACGCGGTAGTGTTAAATTTCAGTTGGTTTTCTTATCAAAAAAATTGAAAATATGAAAAATAAAAATGGCAGTCTTTCTATTCCACCGACCCCTTTCCCCTATTCTAGTATCTCTCTTCTCCCATCCATTTCTAACTTCTCTCAAAAAGCACCCAGGATTCTTCTTTTTTTTTCTTCTGCAATTTCTTCCACACCCAACTCCTATCACTCCCATTCACCCTCAAGGTAAGTTCTCTCCCATCTTCTCTCTTACTCATAGTATTTATTTGTAGTATTGAGATAGTTTTAGTTTAATTTAACTTAATACTAGGTAGTTGTAGTTTTGATAATTTTTCAGTTATTTCACTTATTATGGCCGAAATTGTGCATGGATTTATTGGGATTTTCGTTGTTATTATGCTTGTGGATGATTTTTGGTATGTGTTGATGGTGTTTGAATTTTCTTGTGATGAATCTTGGTGAGGGTGCTTATATGGCCAAAAATTGGTGATGTTTTATGTAATATTTGTGCACGTGGTGCTATTAGAAGATGTGGCGGTGTTGTGATTGTGTTGAGTGGTGTAATTGATTGATATGTGTGGTGGTTTTCTCCTACTATGAATTGAATTGATGAGTTGAAACTAGTGCCCACTATGTGCTTGATAAAATGCTCCAATGACATAAAGTGTATATTTTGTTGCAAATATGGAGGGTAATCGCTTTGTAATAAGGAAATGACAAATGATGAGTGTGGGGTGGGCAGTCATGTGGTAATCTTTTTGAATGTAACGTGTTTGCCCTGAGTGCTAATGATTGACCACCCCATGCTATTGTGTTACTCGTTGCTAATTTGGATGTCTGGTTCATGCTAAGTATTTGTGTATTGTTATAGTGTAACTTCTTAATTTTGTTAGTAGTAAATTAGTTTAACTTCTTCGTTTTCTTTTCTTAGTTACTAGTTTAGCTTCTTGAATGTGTATTTTACACTAGTGTGGTCCTTGGTTGTGTTATTGTAAAATTAGTTGGTGGTTTGGGAGGTTATTAATTACTTGTAACGTGCTTTTAATGGAGTAGTCTGAGTCCCCAGTATATGTTGTACTTGTGAACATGCTAATGACATAAGGGTGGGGTGGTACCCCGTTTTGCTTGCTTGTTGTTCTATATGTTGTGGCTAATTGTGTTCGTCTTGTGCAGGTACAATGTCTCACAGTCCCAGTAAATGTGCTAACACTAGTACCTCTAGGGTTGCATCTACTAGTCATAGAGGGGGTAGACGGGCACCACCCTCGCCCCAGTGGAGGAGGAGATGGAGCTCATTGACCCAAATGCTGGTGAGGTCCCAGAGTGAATGTTTGGTATTCGGGCTATCCCAGCTATGCTAGACATTATTTCAGGACATATGTCCCTGCTGTGAACCGAGAGCCTGAGGTTGATATAGATGATGGAAAGTTGTCCTAGAAATACAATGCGATCTACAACAACATTTGGGCGTTGGGGTTTAAAAGCTTGTTTCGTCACGGTGATGCAGTGAACGTGAACTTGGTAATGGAGTTTTATGCCAACTAGTAACCTGAGGCCAGTCTGGATAATGTGTATGAGGTGCAGGTACCAGGTAAAGTGACACCCTTCTCCTCCCAAATGATCAATCAGATTTTGGGTTTCACCGAGCATTCCCATGAGCTCTTTCACAGGTTTCTTCATACCGGACTATCCTAATATCCGACGATAGCTATGTGGAGCTGAATTTTCTACCGCATGGATGCGGGATGCAAATGAGCACCACAAGGACATGAAGAAAATCACATTTCAGTGTCCATCCAGGTTTCTTCTGCGGCTGATCAATGCCAAAATTATACATACCCAGAGTGACACTAATGTCTCAAGGGTGAAGGTGTGTCTGATCTATGCCTTCTTGACTAGAATGAGGTTCGATCTTGGAAAAATCATGCTGGAGCACATGTCGAAAGTGCGACCATTTGGGACTGCCGCCTATATTACCCGAGTATGATCACTCGGTTGTTGCGGACACACCATGTGGAGGAGGAGTTTTATTATGATAGGATGATCCTGATGCTGCAGCCTATTAAGGCCTTTTATGTCACGACGGTGATAGAACCTCCCGCTGTTGCTGTTACTACGGATAATAGGTTGCTCCGTGTCGAGGATACACTGTAGCTCTTGTTTGCTGATATGCGCCTTCACACTGATAGGGGGAGACTGACTTGGCTGAGCTGCAGCAGGATCACCCCCTCTCTACCATTACTTAGTAGTGGTTGGGTCTGGTTAAGGGAGGATAGTTTCAACCAGATGAGGATGTGAACTATATTCCTTTTGATGATTAGGAGTACTAGCGCACCTTTGAGGTTGCTAATGATTAGGCCGAGGGCCTCACCGTGTCACCATTTTCAATCTTGATTTACTGTTTTGCATTGGGGAAAATGCAATCTCTTAACTATGAGGTAAGGTGCTCATATTTCCTTGTATTTGTTTGTTTTCTATTTGCCATTTGGCTTTGTTTGATTTGTTTCTTGCTTGATTAGACAATTTGGCTTGAAATTGTAACTCTAAACTCTTCCCGGCGATGGATTTCGTCCACTAGCTTCTTGACAGATTTGAATTTTAAAGAGAAAAATACAAAAACATCAAAAAATTCTAACAATCCAAAAATATGTCTTTTATTTCTATTTTAGTTCTTAGATAGCGTATTCCCCCTTGGTTTTTCTTCGTGCCGCAGTTCTTTTCCAAAGTTTTTACTTCAACCGAGTGTAGTTAGTTTTTTTCTTTTTATAGGAATAAAGAATCTTGACCCATAGTGCTAATAGGAGGCAATTTTCGTGGTTGTGTTGTGCCTTGAGAGTGGTGAGTACCTTAGTTGTGACACTTAGGCTCAGTTCTTGAGACGTGTATAAGTGCCTTAAATTGTTCGATTTTGACTCTGCTTAACTGCTTTCATTAGAGAGTCAGGATAGATCCAATCCTAAGTGAGTTATGTGCCAATGTGTGTGTGAGGTTTTGTGATATTTCTACATGTCAGTTGATGTCTAGCACTTTCTCTATGTTGTTGCAAAGCGAAATAGTAGTCTTGTTCTGTCTAGGAAGTGATATAGGCATTTTTTTGTTGAGCCAATTATATGTATGTGACCTGCCTAATTGTTGTATTTCCTAGTTAGCCCTTTGAGCTTGTAATCCTATTTTCTTTGGCAAGCACACTACAAGCCTGACCCGTTTGTTAAATTGACCATTTATTTAAACTTTTTTGCCTCTCTTGAGCACTTGAGATTATTATGATCTTGTTGAAAGCTAAGTGGAGGTATGATTGGGTTTTTGAGTGGAACTTTGGAAAAGGGAGAAAGGTGCATTGTTAGAAAAAATTGTGAGAGCCACGTAGTAAGTAATGTTTTTAAAAAAGTGAATTTGCTTTTAAAAAAAAAGAAAAAACAATCAGAACTTAGACAAAAAAGGAGTTTGTGTTTGTATTAGAAAGAAAAAAATTGATTCCTTACTACTGGTTGTGTATGCTTAAAGAAATTGGGATCTTGGTTCTATTATTTTGTGACGGTTAGGGAGTGGTTCAACACAAGTGTGGGGTTTAGATTGATAATATTTATGTATTTAAGTGCTTAGGGAGGTGTAGTCACTATTATCCAAATTGTATCCTATCCGTCCCGTAGCCTACATTACAACCAAAATAAAGTCCTACTTGATCTTTGACTGAATGAGCTCAATTAGTAGAGTATTACATTACGGGCAAGTCTATGGTGCATTTTCTATGGCATATGAAATTGTTTTCTGAGAGTGAGTGAATTCTTTTATTTTGAGTTACTGTTTTTTCTTGAATTTCATTGTGCGTGGAACTACTCTATATATTTGTTGTGAGGGCACATGAATTGCGAAGGAAAGGTGATGACTTTGGCCTCTGTGTTAGAGTAAGTGAGTAGGTTGTGAAAAATACGTGGTGCTTTTGAGTCGAGTTTTGAGTCTAGGATGTTATGATAAGGTGCTTAGTCTGCTTTAAATATTTTTGGCATGATGTGTTAGGGAAGTTGTTTGAGAAAAAGGCCGTCTACATGTGAAGTATAGTTTGATTGCTCGAGGACGTTTAATGGTTTAAGTGTGAGGTGTTGATGGTAGGCTACAAACCCGTGTTTTGGCCGTAGTTTAAACTCTAATTACTGGGTTTTACATTTGTTTGAGAATAAATGATGGTGATTAGCACTTATTACGTGTTTTATGCCTTGTAGGAAACTATTCCGAGTTAAAAAGATTAATTGGGGCTAAATTGAATAATTTGGAGCTTTAAAGTCCGAGTAAAAGCCCAAGAAATTAAATTGGGATCGCGATCGGGTCGAGAACCAAGTCTGGATATCAAAACGTGAAAGAAACAAGTTACTCTGTGAAAACTACACTGCCACGCCGCATGGGGCGCTGCGAGGCGTGGTGCAAAAGTGTAAAATATGCTTGACAAATGATTGGCAAGGTATATATAAAGGAGCGACGCGCCTGCACATTATTTCCAGAGTATTTTCCTATTTCAGCTTGGAAAGGGTAGTTTTGTCCGGATCCACTTCTACACGGTATAAATACACCAATAAACGTGTTTGAAGGGACATTTGACCTTTGAAAAATTTGAGAAGCAACTAAGGTAAGAAGACACATGAATTCATCAAGATTTCAACCAACAATCGGTGCAATACGGGAATTTGTATCGAATCATTAGCATTGATGTTTTCTATATTTTTAAACCTTGTTGAGATGAATTTTTTCATTGTTATGGAGTAATTTTCCTTAGGGTGTTGATATATATGGTGAATTGATAACTTGATTAGGGATTCAATTCTTTACAATTATCTGAATTAATTGATGGAGCTTTAAATCGTATTGTGAAGTTATTTATTATTTTCCTTAATCAAAAGAGGATCTTTATCTTCAATTTCTTTACATCTTATGCTCTAGTTTAAATTTTGGATTCAACTAGGTAATCAAAAGAGCCTCTTAATTTATTTATTGAACTAGAAAATAGGGAAATATTTGTGAGAAGTTACCCTTTTGACTAAAACCATCATTTTATTCATTGAAATTTTTCACTGTTCTTCAATTGGAATATTTACTGAAATTAACATTTAATCGAAAGAGAAACATTACTTCAAGTGTGTTGCACCTGTCTAATTCACGAACTGGATCCTGAGTCAATTGTGTTGCACCTGTCTAGTCAAATACCCTTATTTCTCTCATTGATATTTTTGTGTTGCTCATATGTTATCTTTTGTGATCAATTGTTAATTGCTAAATTTTTAGTAGTTAATCGTAGTTGATAATCGTTCAATCAATTGTTAATTTTTCTAGATAGTAATTAACTAAAGATTATTCAAATACTATTTAAATACAATCCCTGTGGAGACGATAATTTATCTATACTATCTTTGACAAGCGAGCAATAATTTTGTTTTGTGTTTTGCACTCATCACAGGTTCGTAAGTTGAGATCCAAGAGTTTTCCTTCTATGAAAGTGCAATGGGGTCATCCGATCAAGGATGCTACGTGGGATTCCGAGTTCAATATGCGGAGTAGTTACCACCACCTTATTACCATTCCAAGTACTTTTCTTTGTCCGTTCGAGGACGAGCGTTTCTTTTAGAGGTGGAGAATGTGACGACCCGATAGGTTATTTTGAGCACTAGCCCTTATTTCTATATTGTGAGACCTCTATTAGGTTCATTTGATTGATCTGTGGCTTTTTTCGTAGTCCGTGTCTTTTTTCGAAAAGTTTTTACGTAAACTTTTGTAGAAAAAGTGATTTTAGGCTCAAAATGGGACTTGAATTGACCACGGTCAATATTCTTAGTAAACGAATTCGGATTGGTATTTTGGAAATTTCGGTACGTTCGTATGATGTGTTTGGACTTGTACGCACTTTTGGTTGGGGTCCGGGGTGACCCGAGCGAATTTCGACGTGTTATGTGAAACATTGTGAAAATGAGTTTTCAAGTTGAAAATCATGAGTGTTGATGATCGATTCTTATTATTTGATATTAATGTGATGATTTGAGGTAGCGAGAAAGTTTATATGATGTTGTTACACTTGTGTGCATGTTTGGTTTGGAGCTCGAGGGGCTCGGGTGAGTTTCTGATGCGTTACGGATGAGTTTGGGCAATTATGCAACTGCTGGTGCATTACCTGTTGCTGGTGTCGGATGCAGATCTTACAATTGCGAGGTCTGGCTCACATTTGCTAGCCTCACTTTTGCAAACAAGATTTCGCATTTACGAGCAGGGGCTTGGGCTGGATAACCTCGCATTTGCAAAGTGCGACAGCCGCTTTTGCAAACATCCTGGTCGTAAATGCGACTACTGGTAGCATTTGTCATCTTCGCATTTGTGATAAATCTGGGCGCATTTGCAATGGGGCGGCCTTTCATATTTGCGAACAAAGTGTCGCATTTGCGACTTCTGGGCACCTGATGCACTGATCGCATTTTCTATCCGTGTTTTGCATTTGCGGTGTTTGCAATTGTGAACAAGAGTTTGCAATTGCGATACCTCTAGGTGGGTACAAGTGGGGTAAGACGGGACTTAACTCATTTTACACCATTTCTCAACCCTAAACACCTTAGAGGAAATATTTTTGAGAACATTTCTTCCTAAAATCATTGGTAAGTAACTCTAATCCACTTTCTTTCAATTCCCCATTACTTTTATGAGTTTTTAATATCAAATCTAGGATTTCCATATTAGAAATTAGGGATTTGGATAGAATTTAGGGTTTTTGCAAAGTTGAGATTTAGACCTCAAATTGAGGTCGAATTTCAAAACAAATCACATAACCAGGCTCGGGCATGAATGGGTAATCGAATTTTGGTCTGGATCTTGGTATGGATCATGGATAGTGACCAAGCAGATCGGGGATGACTTTTGTTGACTTTTTCAAATTCATAAAAGATTGAAACTTTTTCATTTGTAGGTAGTTTATAAAGCTTCATTTGAATTGTTTGAACGATATTTGGCTATATTTGGTTGGTTTGGAAGCTTGTTCGAAAAGCAACATCGTGGTTGATTGTTAAGTTGTTGCGTAGAGAGGTAAGTGTTATGTCTAACCTTGACTGGAGGGAAGTAGGACTTGTTGGTCTATTTGCTATGTAAATTATATGGGGAAACAATGTATATGCGAGATGACGAGTGTATATGCACTGTCATGGGATTAAAGCATGCGGGATTGGGCAATTTACTTCCAAGTCTTCATTTATTCCATGTTATCTCATGTTATATGCTTTAGTTGCTACATATTCTTACTTGTTATCTATGCTTTACTTGTTATTTGTTATTTAAACTGTTATTTGTTTCGATTTGTTCATTTCTCACTAAATATTTGCTTACCTGCTACATATTCCTACTTGCCTTGATTGTATATTTTCATTGTCACATGTTTTCACTTGCTTTTATTATCCTTATATTACTTGATGCACTCTATTATGTTATTTCGATTACGCGAGCCATTTAGCTATTCTTGTATTGATGAATTGTCATGGTTTGGGTTTAGAATGTGCTGGATATTCTCCGTTTGTATTGGTAGTTCTTTAATGTTCCACATATTTCATTTCTCTTTAGTGTTGAGATTACATAATTGGTTGTGTTGGGTTGTTTATGTTAATAAGTTGAAGTTGGGAACGGGTTAAGCGCCGCAACGGTATTGATATGATATGATATTGGGATCGGGTTGCACGCCGCAATAGTTATTGTGTTAAATGTTGGGATCGGATTGCACGCCGCAATATTTATTGTGTTATAGTTGTTTGTTGTTGAGAGTTTTGTCTCGCTATTGTGATGTGAGAATGAGATTATTTTATTTTGGGGCCCTTGGTAGTTGACCTTCTGGTCCTTTTATACGAGTTTACTCTTTTATTTTTATTCATGTATTCTGTTATTATAATTTCATACAGGTTTATTGTGAGTGACTTGCCATAGCCTCGTCACTACTTCGTCAAGGTTAGGCTCGGAATGTACAGAGTACATGGCGTCAGTTGTACTCGTGCTATACTTCTGCACTTCTTGTGCACATCCCGGTGTTGGTCCTAGTGGCGCCTAATGGAGACTGCTAGGATTCAACTGCTTTAGGAGACTTGAGATAGAGTTGTTGGCGTTCACAGTCCCTGAAGTCCCCTTCTATCATATTTTACTATTTATTTAGTTTCAAACAATTGTACTTTATTTCAGACTGTATTTTTAGCATTCTAGTTGCTCATGTACTTGTGACTCCGGATTTCTGGGCGTAGATTTAGTACTGTGTTATTTATATAAGTACTTCGTTCATTTTCGAGTTTATCAGTTGTTAATTATCATTACTCTGTTATAATTTGTTAAAACTGGTTAAGTAATTAGCTTACATTGGCTTGCCTAGAAAGTGGATGTTTGGCGCCATCACGACCCCACGGTTGGGATTTTGGGTCGTGACAACATCTATGTGAGTATTTTCCGTAAGATGATTGAGTATGAGTGATGTATCAATCGTTTGATTGGTGGAGTTGGGATCAGATATGAAGAATCTGGTATTTATAAAGTTTAAAGACTGAATGTTCTCGTAGGAGGACTATTCCTTGGTTATGGACTGTGAAGATATGTTAAGAACTGGATAGTTGAGGGTATGTGTTATGGGTAGGTTGATATGGACCTTTGGAAGGTTATATACCTATTTAGGAATGATCGGAATTGGTTTGGGGGCTATTTGTAAGCCTAATACGAATATGTATTCTGTATCAGATCGGGTTCGCTTATTCTTACACAATTGCTACCGTGGGTATATCATCGGGCATAATCTATGTTATTCGTGCCATGGTCTATGTTAGTTGTTTCTTACTTATGCTATGATGGGGTGTGAGGCTACTTGATTATTTATACATGATAACTGTGGATTTTAAGCACTTATTAATACCTTCTTGCTATAGTTTTAGTCCTAAAGTATTGATTTTTGTTCCCAAAACTAATAAAATTGTGCAAATTGCAGGCATGTTGGAAAATTGGACCTTAACGAAGAATTCTAACTCAAAAAGTAGTATTCCAGCACAAAAAGGTGAGAAGGAGTGTAGCATGCCAAAGTGCGGTCCGCAAAAGTTACTTTTCGGCCGCAGAACAAAGTGCAATCTGCAGAAATACACATGCGACCGTAGAGAAGACACCTGAGCCTCAGAGGAGTTTCTAGTAAGTGCGGTCTACACACCAAATTGTGCGACCGCGGAAGCTGGTCACCGTGACAAAATTGGAAAAAGTTCAGAGAAGGTGCAAAAAGACCAAGTATGAAGCCTCGCCAAAATGCAAACCGTACATGGAAAAGTGCATCTACATATAGAATTGTGCGGCTGAAATATTCCTCCCACTGAATAAGAGAAGCATAATGCGGACCGCACATGGAATTGTGCGGCCGCAGAACCTCCGGAAGGGAATTATTTTCAACAAATGTCAGGGCATTATAAATAGACGGGAAAGACTTTTTTCGGGCAAGTTTTGAATTGTAATCTGTTGTAGCAGTTATCTTTACTGTTTTTGGAAAGTTGTGACAATTATAGTGAAGAATCATTAGTTTTGTCATTTAATCTTAGTTTGTGGCTTTAATTACTTTTTGTTCTTTGTTTCCTTCACTTTTTAGTATGAGTAGCTAGATTTTTTCTAGGGTTGTGACCCAACCCTAGTGTGTAAGCCTTATGGGTTATAAATTTTAGTGCTAGTTTATGATTAGGTGTTTATTATTTATCCTTGTTTATGCATTATTTCTAGAATTAATGGTTGCAAACTTGATTCATGCCTATTTGACTTAGTTCTTAATTGAGCAAGAGGTACTTAGTCTAGGGAAATTTGTCTAACAAGAAATTGGGCTAGTTAAAATTTTGGCTAGTTTAATTAAAGGGTTTGAACTAGAATTAGAGAAAACCCGACTTGTGCTCATATCAATTGTTTGAATTGATACCCAATTGGACTTGAGAAAGCTAATTTGGGTATAACCACTCTATAACCGAGAGGTATTGAGTGGGTACTTGAGATTTGAGAGTTAGAATATACTCCGATAAACAAACAAGCATTAACGTGATTTACCCATTAGGGTAGTACCTACGCGAAGGTTACATCCCCAGACTTTTTCCCATTTGATCAAAAACATCAAAAATAATTTTTCACTTTCTAGTATCTTCTAATTAGTTTAAATTTTGTTAGTGTTAATTTTGGAATTGGAAAACAATCACCCTTTGTTTGGAAGTGCAATTAAGTTGTTTCATGTGATCTTATCAAGTATCTACCCTAACACCCCTTACAAACTCCCTGTGGAATTCGACCCCGACTTTTGTTAGGTACTATTATATCAACGACCATTTCTACTCACTATTGAGTGTGGATTGGACGTGGATCGATTTTTGGCTCCGTTGCTGGGGAATTTTGATGGTGTTAGCTATATATTTGAGTGTGTTCTTCAAATATCTTCCTTCCCTTCCTTGTTACTAATTCGTTGAAGAAATTATGGGTACAAGATGGCGAACAATGAGCTTGGAAATATGCCATTGAGTGAGATGGACGGCAAGGAGGAACAATTAGATGATGTACCTCAAGTGCCACAACCAAATCGTCGAGGCCGTCGTCAACAAGACAACATGCCCCTACCTCCCTTGTCTCCACCACCACATCCACAAATGGTGCAACATTGATTTTTTCCCAACGAAGGTTATGCAGGTGCAATAGTCCCCCCTCGCATTAGGGTGGGAAACTTTAAAATTACCAATATGATGCTCACTTTGCTAGAGCAAGGAGGACTTTTCACCGGTGCGTCAAATACAAATACCTATAAACATTTGAAGGGCTTTGTGGATACCTGTTGGGGGAGCAATCAAACAAATGTATATGATGATGCTTTGAGGCTAAGGCTTTTTCCCTTCTGTCTGCAGGGTAAAGCTTTAGATTGGTTGAAATGCTTGCATAATCATTATATTCATACTTGGGATGAATTGGTGGCAAAGTTTATTGCTAAAGTTTTCCCTCCCGGGCACATGTCTACTCTTAGGAATGAAATACTGGATTTCAAGCAAGAGCCCAATGAACCTTTATATGAGATTTGGGAGAGGTATAGGGCAATGGTGAAGGAGTGCCGGAACAATGATATGACCGACAATATGATCCAGCAAACTTTATATCGTGGTATCATTACTACGAATCAATGTGTGGTCAATCAATTGGACGGTGGCAACTTTGTGACAACACCTTATGCAGAGGCATGTGAGATTCATGATGATATGGCGGAAACGTTTTCTGCTTGGCAATCCCTAGCTAATGTTCCACAAGGTGATCTCAACATAATTCACCTCCACAAAGAGTTGCAAGACCATGGGAAACCCATTGCCAAATTGACAACAACAATGACTCAGCTTGCAAAGGCTCAACTTAATCAAGTTCAAGCTCCTAAGCAAGTTCATTCCATGGAAGGGGTAAATGTGTTAGTCAACAAGAAGAGGACCAAGGGTAATTTTTATCAAGATGATTCTTATCATGAACAAGAGGAAGAGGTACAATATGTGAACAATTTTAAGGACAAAGGAGCAACTTCCAAGGCTAGAATAAAAAACAATGGAGACCGGAAAATAATCAAGGAAATTGGATTTCTAACAATCAAGGGAATTGGCATAACAATAACAATCAAGAAAATTGGAGTGGAAACAACCATGGAAATTGGGGAGGCAACAATCAAGGTGGTTGGGGAAACAATCAAGGAAATCGGGGGTCAGGTTTTCAAAGGCCCCCAATGTATCAACAACCCATAAACCTACCTCCTTATATTTCCCATTATTAAAGCTCTTCAAACAATAAGATGGGCCATATTGAGAACATATTCAAACAAATGATTGAGAAGAATGCTGATTCGGATGCCCAACTTGCCTCACATACCACATCAATCCGTAATCTTGAAGTTCAAATGGGGCAAATCTTTCAAGCTCTTAGTACTCACCCTAAGGGTGCACTTTCAAGTGATACGGTGGGGTGGTAACAATACGGGGCATGCCATGGCAGTTATAACAAGAAGTAAAAGAGGCGGGAATACACCCACCTCAAAGGAAAGGCAACTTGTGGATGATGACCAAGTGATGCAAGAGGAGGAAATTCCATTCAATGATTTTCAAGCATGTGATGAGGTTCAGATTGACATTGATGATAGTTTGGAAGATACTCAAGAAAAGGTGAACCCGTCTAGGGAGCACATCATTGAAATACCGGAGCCGGTAGTGCAAAAGGCTAAGGAACTATTGCCTAAGCCTCCACCTCCCTATACATAAAGACTTTCCAAGCGAAATGGTGAGAATCAATTCAAAAATTCATTCAAATGATGAAGCATCTCTCTATTAATGTTCCATTGGTAGAAGCTTTAGAACAAATGCCCAGTTATGCCAATTTATGAAAGCTCTTGTGACCAAAAAGAGGTCAATGGATTTTCAAACTATCAAAGTCACTCATCAAGTGAGTGCAATTGTTCATTTGATGGCTCCTAAGTTGGAGGATCCCAGTACTTTCACGATTATTTGTACAATTAGGAGTGCCAATTTTGCTAAAGCTCTTTGTGATCTTGGGGCGAGTATCAATTTGATGCCATATTCGGTTTTCCAAACATTGGGAATTGGGAAACTAAGACCCACATCTTTGAGGATGAAAATGGTCGATCGTACCATGAAGAGGCCATTGGGAGTGATTGAGGATGATTTGCTCCATGTTGATAAGTTCATTCTTCCGGCGGACTTTGTTATTCTAGATTGTGAAGTTGATTATGAAGTGTCTATTATTCTTGGGAGACCTTTCTTTGCTACGGGTAAGGCTTTTTGTGATGTGGAAGCTGGAGAACTCACTTTCCGGGTTGGTATTGTAAAAGTTGTATTCCGTGTGTGTAAGTCTATGCGGCAACCAAATAGCAATGAGATGTGTTCATTTGTGGATTTGGTGACTGATGTTATTGTTGATGATACAAGTGATACAATCAATGTTGGTGATATGTTGGAAGCCGTATTGCTCAACTTTGATGATGATGAGATGGATGGTTTCATGGAGTGTATGAACTCTTTGCAAGGAATGGGGTCGTATAACTATGCACCTCGGAAATTGTCGTTGGATCTTGAGAATAGGAAGAATCATCCTACAAAGCCTTCTATTGAAGAGCCAACTACTTTGGAGTTGAAGCCAATGCCTCCACATTTTCGGTATGAATTTCTTGGCCCTTGTTTTACTTTACTAGTTATTCTTTCTTCTTGTTCGACAAACGTGCAGGCTGATTCAACATTGGCGGTGTTGCAAAAGAGGAAGAAGGCTATTGGGTGGAATTTGGAAAATATTCGGGGTATAAGCCCCATGTTTTGGATACATAAGATGAAGCTGGAGGATGGTGCTAAACTATCCATTGTACATCTAATAAGACTCAATGAGGCTATGCAAGAAGTGGTTAAGAAGGAGATTATCAAAGGTTGGATGCCCGGGTTATCTACACCATCTTCGACAGTTCATGGACCTCTCCGGTTCAATGTGTCCCAAAGAAGAGGGGCATGACAGCTATTACCAATGATAAGAATGAGTTGATTCCCACAATAGCGGTGACCTGTTGGAGAGTTTGTATGGCTTATCGTAAGCTCAACAAGGTCACAAGGAAGGATCACTTTCCACTTCCTTTAATGGACCAAATCCTCTATAGATTGTCCGGACGTGCTTTGTATTGTTTACTTGATGGGTACTCGGGCTACAACCAAATTCTTGTTGCTTCAGAAGATCAAGAGAAAACAACCTTTACATGTCCTTATGGTACTTTTGCTTTTATGAGGATGCCTTTTGGTTTGTGCAATGCACTGGTGACTTTTCAACGGTGTATGATGGCTATTTTCACGGACATGGTAGAGGACTACCTTGAAGTTTTCATGGATGACTTCTCGGTGGTTGGGGATTCTTTTGATGATTGTATTGCAAATGTGGACAAAGTGTTGGCTAGATGTAAAGAGACCAATTTGTTTCTAAATTGGGAGAAATGTCATTTCATGGTTGAGGTGATTTCTAATGCAATTGAAGTTGACCAAAAAAAAAAGTTGACAAGGCAAAGATTGAGGTGATTTCTAAGCTTCCACCCACGACATCGGTGAAGGGTGTGAGGAGTTTATTAGGCCATGCGGGTTTCTACCGGAGCTTTATCAAAGATTTCTCTAAAGTGGTGAATCCATTATGTAAGCTCCTTGAGAAGGATGCCAAGTATCATTTCAATAATGATTGTATGCGAGCTTTTGAAATATTGAAGCTCAAGTTGACAACCAGTCATATCATTACCGCTCCAAATTGGAGCTTGCCTTTTGAACTCATGTGTGATGCAAGTGACATAGCGGTCGGGACTGTTTTGGGGAAACGTATCAACAAAGTTTTTCATCCGATTTATTATGCTAGTAAGACCATGAATAGTGACCAAGTCAATTATACTGTTACGAAGAAAGAGCTCCTTGCTATTGTATTTGCAATTGAGAAGTTCCGTCCGTACTTGATGGGTTCCAAAGTTATTGTCCACACGGAACATGCGGCGCTTCGCTATCTTATGAGTAAAAAGGAATCTAAAGCTCGGTTGATGACATGTATACTCTTGTTGAAAGAATTTGATATTGATATTCAAGACAAGAAAAGTAGTGAAAATCAAGTGGCAGATCACTTGTCTCGTTTTGAGGAGGAGGGGAGGCCACATGACGGCCTTGAAATCAATGACTCTTTCCCTGATGAGAAACTTTTGGCACTATCAATGAAAGAGGTACTATGGTTTGCGGACTTAGCAAATTTCCTTGTGAGTGGTATCATTCTGGATGAGTTCTCTTCAAACCAAAGGACAAAGCTCAAAATAAATTGTGATGATTATTTTTGGGATGAGACATACCTTTTCCGGATTTGTATGGATGGGGTGACTAGAAGGCGTGTACCGAAAGAAGAGCAAGGTGATATTCTTAGTGCTTGTCATTCTTCATCGTATGGTGGTCATCATGGTGGACCAAGAACGGCGACTAAAGTTCTAAGTTGTGGTTTCTATTGGCCTACTCTTTATAAGGATGTAGGTGATTTAGTGAAAAGATGTGATGAATTCAACGGGCAGGTGGAATTTCAAAGAAAAATGAAATGCCTCTCACAACCATCTTGGAGATGGGTTGCTCTTATGGTAAGCACCCTCCACTTCCAACCAAGAGGTTGTGAGTTCGAGTCACCCCAAGAGCAAGGTGGGGAGTTCTTGGAGGGAAGGATGCCGAGGGTCATTTGGAAACAACCTCTCTACCCCAAGGTAGGGGTAAGGTCTGCGTACACACTACCCTCCCCAGACCCCACTAGTGGGATTATACTGGGTTGTTGTTGTTGTTGTAACCATCTTGGAGATTGATATTTTTTATGTTTGGGGCATTAACTTTATGGCCCATTTTGTGAGTTCTTATGGAATCACTCACATCTTGGTCGCGGTGGATTATGTATCCAAATGGGTTGGGGTCCTCGCCTTACCTAACAATGAGGCGAGAAGTGTAGTGGCTTTCTTGAAGAAGAATATTTTTACAAGATTTGGTACTCCACATGCAATCATAAGCGATGGGGTCGCAGTTTTGCAACAAGGCTTTTGAAACATTACTTAGCAAGTATGGTGTTACTCATAAGGTCATGACTCCCTATCATCCACAAGATAATGGTTAATTGGAAGTCTCCACCCGGGAGATAAAGAGTATCTTGTCTAAAACGGTGAATGCAAATCAGACAGATTGGTCGAAAAAGCTTGATGATGCGTTATGGGCTTATCGGACGGGATACAAAAGACCTATCAGAATTTCTCCATATCGATTAGTGTTCGGGAATTCTTGTCATCTTCCGATGGAGCTAGAGTGAAAAATCATTAGTTTTATCACTTAATCTCAGTTTATGGATTTAATTACTTCTTCTTCTTCTTCTTTGTTTTCTTCACTTTTAGCATGAGTAGCTAGATTTTCTTTAGGGTTATGACCCAACCCTGGTGTGTAAACCTTATGAGTTATTAATTTTAGTGCTTGTTTATGATTGGGTATTTATTATTTATCCTTTTTTAGGCAATATTTCTAGAATTAATGGTTGCAAATACTGATTCATGCTTATTTTACTTGGTTCATACTTGAGAAAGAGGGACTTAGTCTAGGAAAACCTGGCTAACAAGGAATTGAGCTAGTTATAATATTGGCTAGTTTAATTAAAGGTTTGAACTAGAGATAGGGAAAATCCAACTTGAGCTCATATTAACTGTTTGAATTGATACCCAATTGGATTTGAGAACGATAATTTGGGCATAACCACTCTATAACCAAGAGGTATTGAGTGGGTATGTTACACCCCATATTTTCGTACGTAAACGTACGTCGTAAGCAAATTGATGTAACAAAAAATGAGATCATTTTTGAAAGTATATAAAGTTATTTAATAATGTTACCTTTTAAGTTACAAATATTTAAGATCATTAACAACAAGTATCAAGAAGGTTGGAAGGTTCAGAAGGTAAACGAATTGAAGAAAATAAGTTTCGTCGAAAGTCAACAAGTTGGAAATGTTATAACCCGTACCTTTGTGATAAGACTAGGGTGATTAACATGGTAATATGGTTATGTTATGAGTTATTTTAGTCATATTATAGTCATGTGTTAAGTTTGAAGTCAAGCGAGTTGTGGAACAAAAGTCGATGAAAGTCGTCACAAGTAACGTTTATAAGTTTACTGAACGTTGGGTCTAATGTCACTGATCGTTTCTCCCCGTGTACTTAGAGTTACGATGTGATACATCCCTCAAATGGAAGATCTACCAGTCTAGTTTCTAACACATTAAATTGTTTGACAATACGACATTGGAGTAGAGAGATATATGCGGTTTTGTGAGACTGCGCATACTACATAGGTGACAAGCAGGTGACACACCTACTTGCTTAAATGGAAGGACCAAATATGTCCAAAAATGGGATAGTTTGGGTCTTACAAAGAGACTTTTTAAGTTCTTATTTCTTACATAGATTACACTCATTATAGAAAAAAAAATCAGAGATATGCCCTTGCAAACTTCGCACAACAATTCAACACAAATCCTAAAATGATTTTCTTTTCTTTTCAAGTTCTAGTTGGAGGAAAACCTAATGGCTGAAGAACCAAGATAGGAGCTGAGATATTTACCAAATAAGGTAAGTATACTGATCTATTTCATCTACTTTTTCTTCTCAAAAAGTATAGAAATTCGTTCTATAATTGTAAGAACTCACGGGGCGGTTATTGGATGTCGTGAGTTCGAGTGATTCAACTTGTAGTGGACTGTTTTGTGGGTTGTTTGTATTGTTATTGAATTGTGTGTTTTTCTACCGTTTTATGGAGTTTTGAATGAGAAAGGTTGTGGAGAAACACCCCATAAATGCGTGGTGGTGGGCTGGTCATTTGTCGTAATATTTTTGGGTTGTTTGACACTACTATGGTTGTTGTTTTGTGTATGAAGAGATTAGGGTGTGTTGGGCTGTTTTGTGGTACTTTGTGATGGATATAAAGTTGGAAAATGATATATATATATATTTTTATTGTTGTGTTCTTGTGTTTTTGGTGTTATCTCGAATTGGAAGGAAGTAAAGATTATAGGCCAGATGCTGCCTGTATTAATATAAAATAAGCTTGTCATTCATTGTGCGATAGTTGTACTTTTCTTAATTTAATGATAGTATTATTATTGTTATTGTATATTAAGGTGCGAAGAGATGATTTCAACATTGTTATTGAAAATATTATGATAAGGTATGTTATGGCTAAACATTTCCTTCATATTGGCATGATCCTGAACTTATGTACATTATCCTAGTCTTATATGTTACAGTATTCTTCCGTATCGATACTTTATATTGGGCAACCTCTTATCAGATGGTAAGTTATATACCGAGCCTACTGTGGCCGAGAGCCTATGAGTGAGATCAGAATGACCTAGATACCAAGCCTATTATGGCCGAGCACCTTTGAGCGGGCCTACTAGGTCGAGCAGTTACACGTAACGAGCCTTATAGGGCCGGACAACTATTTTATTTACTATGTTGAGAGAGTTGAGCTAGTATCAGCAGGTAAGTATAACTTCATTTTAAACTTACGCATTGGTGTTTTCATATAGAGATGATGATGGCTAGGAAGAATACGGCTAGTTAGAGGAGAGATACAATAGCGGGTGATGGGACCAACAGATTACCCCCAGTAGATAGGTCCCAGTCTGAGGCCTAGGGCGAGACCCCTACTCAGCCATTACCGTATCCTCCACCACCCGAGGAGATTCCTAGGGATATCGCACATCCAGTTCCCCCTCCACTTCCATCAGATAAGGACTTGAGGGGTATGATGCATTAGTTGACACAGTTGGTATCTACCCAGCAACAGGCTAGGGTACCAGCTAGAGCAGGATCTTCTGAGGTGTCTGGGAGTTCAAAGGTCCGAGAGTTTATTTCCTTGAGTCCCCAAGAGTTCATGGGGACAGACCAGGGGGAACCACGGGATGTCATAGATCAACTTCACAAGATCTTTTGGGTTATGCATGCCACGGAGAAAGAGGCAGTTGATCTGGCAGCTTTTCGACTTCGAGATATAGCCGTCCTTTGGTACGAGGGATGGGAGAAGTCCAGGAGACGTGATGCACCTCCAACTGTTTGGGAGAATTTTTCAGATGCCTTTCTTGACCAATACTTACCACGGGAGATCCGACAAGCTCGGTTCGATCAGTTTCTAGCCCTCAAACAAGGAAATATGAGCGTTCGAGAGTATAGTCTACGTTGCAACTCATTGGCCAGATTTGCTCCATCCATAGTTGCTACTATGCATGATAGGATCCACAGGTTTATAACACGGTTGGCCCTAGAGTTGACCGAGGCATGTGCCATCGCTGCATTGCAGGATAGTATGGATATCTCCCGTATTCAGGCATTCGCCCAGAATATAGAAAAGGGTAGGCATCAACAACACGGTATAGAGAGGAGTGAGCAAGGGCAGCATAAGAGGATGAGATTTGCCAAGTATCAGGAGCAATCTCAGCATAGTTATAGGCCCCAGTACTTTGGACGGCCACTTAGTCCTCCACCGCCTCAGTTATAAGGTTACAGGTTTGATCGATATGCTCAATAAGGATATTGTGAGAGCTCACGGGTGTTGGGTTTGCAGCGACAGCGAGGTTCAGGGAAGAGATGGTCATTTCTGCCGCGGTGTCACATCTGTGGTAGAGGAGGACACCTTGGCCAATGCTGAGCATGTTCCGACGCTTGTTATATGTGTGGATGTCATGCCAAGTTGGGATTCTGGGGGCATGAAAAAACCAACAAGTTCAATAGCAGGATCATCTATGTCCGTACATCCTTCATGGCGCGAGTCTCTGTTTTCGACTTGTAGATGTCGAGGCAGAGGTAGAGGTTCCATTTTAGGTGGTAATTAGAACCGTATCTATGCTTTAGCGGGTCGACAGGACTAGGAGTCTTCACCAGACGTTGTAATAGCTATATTGACTATTTGCTACCATGATGCTTATGCCTTGATTGATCCAGGATCTACTTTATCGTATATTACCCCATTTTTCGCGGGGAAGTTTGGCATAGTGCCTGAAATACATAGTGATCCTTTTGCGGTATCTACACCTGTAGGAGAACCGATTATTGCTAGATGGGTTTACCGATATTGTACGGTGATAGTTTGTAGTCGTCAGACCTCAGCCGATCTAGTTGAGCTAGAGATGATGGATTTCAATGTTATCATGGTCGTGGAGTGGTTGGCAGCTTGCTATGCCACAGTTGATTGCCGAGAAAAGGCAGCCAGATTTCATTTTCGGGGTGAGCCAGTCCTTGAATGGGTAGGTAATATAGCGGCACCCAGAGGTAGGTTTATATCCTATCTGAAGGCGAGGAAAATGATCGCAAAAGGGTGCATTTATCATATTGTGCGAGTTAAAGATGCAGATGCTGTGATATGCACACTTCAGTCTATTCCAATATTCAGAGAGTACGTAGATATGTTTCTACATGAGCTTCCATGTTTTCCTCCAGAGCGACAAATTTATTTTAGCATTGATTTGCCTTGGGAACTCAACCAATATCCATCCTTTCGCATTGAATGGCTCTTGTGAAATTGAAGGAGTTGAAGGAGCAGTTAAAAAATTTTCTGGAGAAAGGTTTCATCAGACCAAGTACGTCACCTTGGGGTGCACCGGTACTATTTATGCGGAAGAAAGATGGCTCACTTAGGATGTGTACTAATTATAAGCAGCTGAACAAGATTACTATTCCATGGATCGATGACTTGTTTGATCAGTTTCAGGGGGCTCGATGATTTCCAAATATAGATTTGAGGTCGGGGTACCATCAGGCCAGAGTTCGGGAGAAAGATATTCAGAAGACAGCCTTCAGGACCCGATATGGCAATTTTGAGTTCCTTGTCACCTCCTTCGGGTTGACAAATGCACTCGTTGTATTTATCGACTTGATGAATAGAGTATTCCGACCATTTTTAGATTTGTTCATGATAGTATTTATTGATGATATTCTGGTTTATTCACGTTCAGAGGAGAAGCATGCAGACTACCTGTGAGCGGTACTCCAAACCCCCCGTGATCGTAAGTTGTATGCTAAGTTTTCTAAATGTGAGTTCTAGTTGAAGTCTGTAGCATTCTTGGGGAATATTGTATCTGATGAAGGTATAAAGATAGACACTCGGAAGATTAAGGCCATGAAATCTTAACCTAGACCTACCACTCCGACAGAGGTTCGTAGCTTTCTAGGCTTAGCAGGCTACAACCGAAAGTTCGTAGAGGGTTTTTCTTCCCTTTCGGCACCATTGATGGAGCTGACTTAGAAAGTAGCTAAATTTAAGTAGATAGAGGCTTGCAAGTGGAGTTTCCAAGAGCTTAAGAAAAGGTTGACCTCAGCGCCAATTCTAACACTTATAGGAGGTCCAGTGGGTTATGACGTATATTGTGATGCCTCATGTGTCAGGTTAGGATGTGTCCTGATGCAACATGGGAAGGTAATTCTGCATGCTTCAAGGTAATTGAGGAAGCATGAGAGGAATTATCCGACCCATGACCTCCAGTTAGCTGTGACTATCCATGAACTTAAGATATGGCGGCATTATTTTTACGGTGTTCATGTGGATGTATATACAGATCATAAAATCCTGTAATATATCTTCAAGCAAAAGGAGTTAAATTTGCAACAGAGGCGATGGCTAGAGTTATTGAATGATTACGACGTTAACATTCTCTACTATCCAGGGAAAGCTAATGTTTTAGCTAATGCCTTAAGTCGTCAATCTATGGGTAGCATAGCAAATGTAGATGCTGAGAAAAGAGAATTAGCTAGAGAGCTTCATCAATAGGTTTGTTTGGGGGTTCGGTTAGTAGATTCTGATGATGGTGGAGTTGTACTCCAAAGCACTGTAAAATCATCTCTCATAGCTGAAGTAAAGGAAAGGCAGTACGCGGACCCGGATTTGGTTGATTTGAGAGTGTTACACCCATGTTTTCGTACGTAAAAAGTACGCCATAAGTAAATTGATGAAAGCTCGGAAATGAGATATTACATCTCGCATTTTCATATGTTAAAGTTTCGTCGTAAGTTAATCGACGTATGTTCGGGAATGAGATTATTTTTAGATTATAAGAATTTTGCTATTCAAAACAAGTGATGAGTAAATTCGTGAAGGAGAGAGGGTAAGCAAATCGAAGAAAATGAATTTCGTCAAAGTTTGACGTTTTGGGATAGAATACGGCCCAAGCTAAAATTCCCGATATTTACGGACTAATACCATGCAAGGTACCACATGGCCATAATAGTGAGGTGTATAAAGTGTGTTAAAAGTGAGTAGTATTTTAAGTAAATTGAGATAATTCTTAATTATGTGGGTAATTGGTTAATTATTGGATAATGGGATATTACCTATTTAATTAATGAGTTGTGGGTGATTAATTAAAGAGTGGGATAAGATTTAACCCCTTTCCCCAACGTGGCAAGCATCCCTTTCCATTTAATGACTAAGTAATAAAGGTTGCAAGGTGTCACACTCTGAGAAAGAAATGTGACACCAAGCTTAATTATGTGGGGCCACCTAAAAAGTTAAGGATAACAATTATAATCTCTTATGAAAGAACTTCAACCAAGCTTTCCATACATTAGTAATGTTATTTCTAAGAGCTTCAGTCAAACTTCCCATTTCATATTTACGTTAATTCCAATCACGTAAGGAAACATTTCAGCCAAGATGGTCTTTGCATAAGCAACGTTATTGCTTCGAGATTTTCATACAACTTGTTCCGTATTTTGTCGCAATTAACGTGTGTGAGAGGATTGTCAAGAGAATTAAATCAGGTATGTTAAGGCTATCCCTTCTTTCATTTTGGCATCGTCCAAATGATACAAATGGAACGAGCAAAATACATATATTTCATAAATGAATCTACTCATAGAAATACTAGGGGTGTCTATATTCTTGATTTCCCACGTGTCTTATCATTCTATCATCTATTCATGGGTCTCAGAAAATACGTAAGTTGATAAAGTTTATTTCATGACATTAATCAAAGTCAAAACGGTCCTATGGCATTTCGAGAGATTTTATTGACGTATTTGATATGCATTTCATTCATTTATACATGTACATTGACCCATGACCAGATGGCGTTATATACATGAATATTATATGTATATGGGATATGGGAAAAGGTTATGGCGTTATATATGCACCACTACCTGATCAGTCGGTATACGTTTATGATTTGCCCACAGTGGCCGGAATTATATGATGGGATGCCCTCAGAGGCTTGATGATGTTATGAACACATATATCTATGAATGGTATGACATTTTTACGCATATGCATGATATTATAAAAATGAAATGATTCACAGAGCTATTCAGACGTACATGGTGAGTCTTTTACTCCATGTTTCTCTCATGTCTATTATTTACTTATTCTCATTCCTTACATACTCGGTACATTATTTGTAGTGACGTCCCTTTTTCCTGGGAATGTTGTGTTTCATGCCCACAGGTCTCGATAGACAGGTCGAGAGTCCTCCAAGTAGGCGATTAGCTCAGCGGAAGATGTTGGTGCACTCCATTTGCTCCGGAGTTACTTGTTTGGTCAATATAATTTAGACGTGTATTGTTTGGTATGGCGGGGCTCTATCCCGACCTTTATGGCAATTATGTATTCTTAGAGGCTTGTAGATATATGTCATATACGTAAACGATTGTATGGCCTTGCCGGCCTATGTTCACTGTACGAGTGGTTATTTTGATCTTAGAGGCCCCTATGTCTTATGTATAAGTTTGTATTACATGTCGTATTCTACCTATCTCACGGCAGTCTCTCCGGCTTAGTTATCTATGATAGTATGATATGTTATGTTGGTACTCGGTTGAGTAAGGTACCGGGTACCCGTCGCGGTCCATCGGTTTGGATCGTGACAAAAGTGGTATCAGAGCAATTCTGTCCTAGAGAGTCTACAAGCTATGTCTAGTAGAGGCTTGTTTATGGTTGTGTTGTGCACCACACTTATAAGCAGGAGGCTACAGGGCATTTAGTACTGTCACTCTTTCTTCTTACTCTAGATCTTGTGGTAGAGCTCAGTTGTAAGAACTCAATTTCCTAAACTCTATCTTATTGATAATAGGATGATGCCTCCATCTAGAAAGATAGTTGGTAAGAGGTTTCATGTGGTTGTGGAAGTGTTGAGTTAGAGGAACTCGATTTTGCACGATTCTTATGATGGATAAATGTGAGGTCTTTAGCAGAACATGTGTGTACTAAGATGTGTAAGGTTATTGATAAAGAGCTTTAATGCAAGAATATCTATCCATCCATATGGTGAAAAGCAATGAGAGAATCAGAAGGTAGATGCAAATTTCAAAAAGTAATAAAAGCAAGGTGAAAAAGGGTACGAGGTACCTAGCTAATGAAGATTATCAGTATTTATAATTCAGGCAGAGGAATATAATAATTTTGAGTTACCTTAAACAATAATAGAGGTATGTACAATTGGCCACACCCATCTCATTTATGCCATATGGGGGCTAACAGAAGTAGTATAAGAGGAGGCGGCATATCAGGATGTAACTAGGGTTAGGATAACCCAAAATGGTGGATGGATTGTTATCTTTAGTTGACATTTCCGAAGGATATTGCAAAGGTGCTAATAGATCTCCTTGTGAGACACCCAGATGGTGCACTCTAAGATAGTACAGCTAGATATGAGTGCTACAAAGATAGGCACCGGAAGACTTGAAGGGATTAATATTACCATAGTGTGGCTCCCGTCCCTAGTAAAGAAAGAATGTTAGGCAACCCAAAGAGCCAGCGGATAGAGCAAGGGGAGCTAAAGGCAAGAGAATGTCTTGTTGGAGTTTTCCGAATAAAGTGATTGACATAAATATTAGCAGGAAATAAGAAAAGAGTTAATGAAGCATTATGAGTAAGATATGATACATGGATGACAATGGTAGATCAAAAGATGACAATATTACAGAGTCTATAGACAAGGAAGGGAAAATACGAGAGGTAACAAGCCTTGAGGCAACAAAAGAGTATAGGTCATAAAGTCATATCCTCATTTCGAGAAATATGTTCGTGACTCTAACACGACTTCCAGAAGGAAAAGTTAAACCCCGGAGTAATAGAAATCAGTATGGACTGATGAATAAGATAAACTAAACATGAACTAGGGACTGAGTAATAGTCGGTATCATGAGAATTTCAGAGATGGCGTCCTGCCGTTAATATAATGGACGATAGGAGATTCCCTTTAAAGGTCATTTAGGTAGACGTTTCCCTAAAGCAAGCAAGGTGAGCAAAGTTAAGCTTAAGGGACTGTATTTGCCAGTTACCAAGTGTCACCCTCGCGAGTAACGAAATTTGTTATCCTTGGTACAGAAGGATTACCGCGAGGCGAGTAAGGATCATCGATGATGTGAAAAGACGCCAAAGATGAAGAGGTAAAACATCTATACGTAGATCATCATAGCACTAAATCTTATTATTCCCCTAAAAAGGAGAATATGGAGTGATGTGGCATTAAGTTAGAATTAAGTGGTTCTAGTAACTATGGAACGATAAAGGAATAATGTGATAAAGAAAAAGAGAAAGGGATGAGATTGCACTTATTCAGATCCTACAGATATGCTACGATTCAAGAACATTATGCAAGCACGACGTCAAGGAGAGGAAGTAAGGGTTCCGACCCGAGATGTTTTTGATAAATAAGGAGCCAGTGCGAGAGGTAAGTTAAGACAAAAGGAATAACCCAAGAAATATTACGTGGAATATTGATATGAGAATGAGCCAATGAGTAGTTAGTAGTTAATTTAGGAAGAGCCTAGTTATGGCTAGACAAGAGGATACAGAAAAATCAACAGATCGTGCAAGATAAACATAGTGAATCCCAACATGGGGAATTTAGTCTCGCAGATATGACATTGTAATACTTGAGAAATATTCAGATAGGAGTTTGGGTAGTTAACGGTACCATATGAATGTTATGGAAATAACAGATAGTCTCACTTAGAAGACAGTCAAAACTTCAGTTCAGGAGCAACCCTACAAGCACAAGGGCATGGAAATAAGTAACTACGGATAATTATAGGCAAGGAAGAACATCAAAAATTCCGTCAAGTATACGATGTAATAAGCTCACAGGTTTACAAGAGTCAGAAGGTCTTCCCTAAGTACTACAACGAAAGACTAGCTGAGGAAATAAGGAAGAAGGCTTCAACCTAAGCACAGTGACCTAAAGAGGAAATGGTCATGTAAAACCAGACTTAGTACAACACTGTATGCACTCCATGAGAAAGTGGCACCTACCATGGCTAAGGAACGGGAAGAAAAATCAAAGGTAATATTCGACACCATGTGAGTTGCACACAAATTCTGGCATGCGTGGGAACTAAGATAAGATAAGTATACACGCAACGGAGGGGCAGAAAGACCAGGAAAAGTAATAGCTTATGTTTAAAGGAAGATTAGAAGGAACAAAAGGGATTATACACTTAAAACTTCAGAGTGATATCCATGCAGCATATATGTTGACGTTCATACAGTCGTGGAAGACTCCAGTATAAGTTAAAATAAAGAATTGAGCCTAGGGCATAGACAAAGGATTGAATTATCAGAAGATTGTATCATGGATATTCCATAGCGCCCATGAAAGGCTAAAGTAATAAATAATACCATGAGCCATAGATTAGAAGATAGCTTAAGCCTACACAAAGGCTGATCAGAAGGAAGAGGAAACTAAATAGTTACATCAACCAAGTAAATCAGGAGTCTAATTATTGGACCCAGAAAATTATAGACATCGTGATTGAGAACATTGCAGAATCACTCTTAATATCAGAGGTACAAGAGAGATAGTACAATAGCCATATTTTATAATGTCCATACGATAAAGCCTTTTAGAAGAGTACTAGCCTCATAAGAAATCAGTATGAAGCTCCCACCGGATTGTGTATGCACTAGAGGTTCAAGTATTATAATGGAGCTTCATGTTGTGGATGTGAATTATACCTATGTGGAAGGGAGATTATGACAGACATAAAAGATGTGTTGCAAGATCTTAAGGCAAGTTAGGTAAAGGTGAATAACGTACTAGATACTCAAATGCAGAAGGTTATGAATAGTCCATACTTCGTATAGATGTCTAGAAGCGCGGGGATTTAGTATCCAGGAATGATAGCGCTGTCATCAGTGGTATATTTTCCAGCCTATGATTTCTAGGTACCGAGAGATCTAGCTAAGAGAGTGAAGAAGAGTTAGAGACGATGTGATGTCTCGCTTGATGTTCCAAAATCACATAAGGAAATTTGTGGTGCAAGCAAGTTGAAGGAAGGTTGCAAGTAGTATAAATGAATATGTGTAGGTCATAAGCTAAAGTATGGTAAAGCGACAAGGCTTTAGGAAGACATGAGTAAGGATAAGAAAGGGCGAGTGAGAAAGTGATGAGAACGGATAAGTTCTCGTGATTAAGCCCATGAAAACAAGAGAGCTGATGGTTTGTCTAAGTTATAGAAAGTTCTGTATAGCGGGAATAAACTCAAAGGAGTCTAAGACTAATAGCATTTAGAAGAGATGGAATGTTGCCCTTGTAGTGGAATAAGGGTGTAATTGTGATAGATAACGGATGACGTTTGGGCCTTCGATTAGGTAATGACATGAAGAGTATTTCATGAATTGTACGGGATTAAAATACCAATATAAGGCGAGTCACATGGCATCGCCATAGGTGGATTAGTCTAATCATTTTAGATGTTCTCCGATGAGACGTGGGCCCTAGAGGCAATGTATTACGTAAGAAGTTTCAAGTCTTCAAGTGGTAGATTGTAGATCAAAATTGAGGTGAATCAACAATGGATGGATACAAATTAAGGAGTATGAGATGAGATTAGGCCATCAGTCTTAAGATGAACAGTAATGAAGAAGCATTAAAGAACTTAGATTTATACATATGGGATAGGCAACGAAAGTAACCTGAAGTTCGGTAGCAGACCTCAGTAACGATAAATCGAAGTAAGAGTTATGGTATAGTATGACCTACCTAGATGCAGTAAAGTCATACGAATGGATAATCGGGTCTATGAAATAAGATTTAGCAATATTCGTAAGTTCAATAAAGTACCGAGCAAAGAACTTGAACTATACCTATAGATGCCCAGAGGGACATCTTGTCAAGCTTTGTATATGTTTACAAATTGAGGCTTAGATATTGGCTAAAAGCTGGAGGGAAAAAGGAGAGAAGAGTCGCATAGGCGCACTTACAAGGTTAGAGTCATACAGACTACATGGCAGAAGGTAGCAAGTGTTACGAGATTGGAAGAATTCGGACCATAGACCGTGGTGTGAGAAAGAGGCCTAAAGGGGGAAATGCCCTGACCTTTGAATTTATTCAAAGAACAGCTGCCTAAATGGCAAGAAGAGTATTAAAGTATTCGCAAGAGCTATGGGTTATGAGAATGATAAAGGCATTAGTCAACATTCGAGGACGCATGTTCCAAAGGGGGAATGATATTACACCCCATATTTTCATACGTAAAAAGTACGCTATAAGTAAATTGATGAAACCTCGAAAATGAGATATTACATCTCGCATTTTCGTACGTTAAAGTTTTGTCGTAAGTTAATTGACGTAAGTTCGGGAATGGGATTATTTTGAGATTATAAGCATTTTGCTATTTCAAACAAGTGATGAGTAAATTCGTGAAGGAGAGAGGGAAAGCAAATCGAAGAAAATGAATTTCGTCAAAGTTTGACATTTTGGGATACAATACGGCCCGAGCTAAAATATCCGGTATTTATGGACTAATACCATACAAGGTACCACATGGCCATGATAGTGAGGTGTATAAAGTGTGTTAAAAGTGAGTAGTATTTTAAGTAAATTAAGATAATTCTTAATTATATGAGTAATTGGTTAATTATTGGGTAATGGAACATTGCCTAGTTAATTAATGAGTTGTGGGTGATTAATTAAAGAGTGGGATAAGATTTAACCCCTTCCCCCAGCGTGGTAAGCATCCCTTTTCCATTTAGTGACTAAGTAATAAAGGTTGCAAGGTGTCACACTCTGAGAAAGAAATGTGACACCAAGCTTAATTATGTGGGGCCACCTAAAAAGTTAAGGAAAACAATTATAATCTCTTATGAAAGAATTTCAACCAAGCTTTCCATACAGTAGTAACGGTATTTCTAAGAGCTTCAGTCAAGCTTCCCATTTCATAGTTACGTTAACTACAATCACTTAAGAAAAAGTTTCAGCCAAGATGGTCTTTGCATAAGAAACGTTATTGCTTTGAGCTTTTCATAGAACTTGTTTCATGTTTTGTCGCAACTAACGTGTGTTAGAGTATTGTCAAGAGAATCGATTCAGGTATGTTAAGGCTATCCCTTCTTGTCTTTTGGCATGATCCAAATGATACAAATGACTCTATTCATAGAAATACTAGGGGTGTCCATATTCTTGATTCCCCATGTGTCTTATTATTCTACCATTTGTTCATGGGTCTCAGAAAATACGTAAGTTGATAAAGTTTATTTCATGATATTAATCAAAGGTGTAATAGTCATATGATGTTCCGAGAGATTTTATTGACGTATTTCATATGTAGTTCATTCATTTATACATGTACATTAAGCCATGACCAGATGGCGTTATATACGCGAATATTATATGTATGTGAGTTGTGGGAAAAGGTTATGGCGTTATATACGCACCACCACCTGATCAGCTAGTATACGTTGATGATTTGCCCACAATGGCCGAAATGATATGATGGGATGCCCTCAAAGGCTTGATGATGTCATGAACACATATACTTATGCATGGTATGACATTTATACGCATATCCATTACATTATAAAAATGAAATGATTCACAGGGCTATGCAGACATACATTTCGAGTCTTTTACTCCATGTTTCTCTCATGTCTGTTATTTAAAAATTCTCATTCCTTACATACTCGGTACATTTTTTGTACTGACATCCCTTTTGCCTGGGGATGCTACGTTCCATGACCACAGGTCTCGATAGATATGTAGAGAGTCCTCCAAGTAGGCGATCAGCTCACTGAAAGATGTTGGTGCACTCCATTTGCTCCGGAGTTGCTTGTTTGGTCAATATAATTTAGACGTGTATTGTTTGGTATAGCAGGGCTCTGTCCCAACCTTTATGACAATTATGTATTCTTAGAGGCTTGTAGATAGATGTCATATACGTAAAAGATTGTATGGCCTTGTCGGCCTATGTTCAGTGTACAAGTGGTTATTTTGGTCTTAGATGCCCATATGTCTTATGTATAAGTTGGTATTATATGTTGTATTCTACCTATCTCATGGCAGCATCTCCGACTCAGTTATCTATGATAGTATAATATGTTATGTTGGTACTCGATTTAGTAAGGTACCGGGTGCCCCTCACGGCCCATCGGTTTGGGTCATGACATGGAGAGCGAGTTCCGTAACAGAAGAAGCCGCTATTAGAGCTCAGAGAAGATGGGGTTCAAAGAACATAGGTCGTCTGTGTTCCCTAGATGTAGCATGGCTATGAGACATGATTATGTCAGAGGCACATTATTCGTGGTACTCCATTCATCCTAGGTCGGCGAAGATGTATCATGACATTAAGGATGTGTACTGGTGGAACGATATGAAGAAGAACATTGCTGAGTTTATCGCCTAGTGTCCTAGTTTCCAGCAGGTGAAGGTAGAGCACCACAAGACCGGAGGGCTAATACAGACTATAAAGATCCCTATGTGGAAATGGGAGGCAATAAATACGGACTTCGTCATAGGTTTGCCTCGTTCTTATCGTAAGTTCAATTCTATACGGGTGATAGTCGATAGGCTCATAAAATTGGCACAATTCCTACCCGTCAGAAATGCATATACAGCCAAAGATTATGCGAAGTTATATATTAAAGAGATAGTGCAGCTATACGGAGTACCAGTATCTATTATATCTGACCGTGAGGTCCAATTTACAACACATTTCTGGAGGTCATTTTAGAGTGGTCTAGGGACTCAGGTGAATCTCATCACATCTTTTCATCCACAGAATGATGGACAAGCCGAGCACATAATTCAGATGCTCGAGGATATGTTACAAGCATGTGTGTTGTATTTTAAAAGAAGTTGGGATAAAGATCCACCTCTTATCGAGTTTGCATATAATAACAGTTACTACTCTAGTATCCAGATGGCTACGTATGAGGCTTTGTATGGGCGTAAGTGCAGATCTCCTATAGGGTGGTCTGATGTTGGAGCATTTGGGTTACATGGGCCAGACATGGTGGAGCACGCCGTAGAGAAGGTAAAGCTTATCTAGTAGCAACATTTGACAGCTTACAGCCGCCAGAAGTCATTTACTAACGTACGGCAACGAGACTTAGAGTTCGGGGTTGATGACTGGGTATTCTTAAAGGTGTCACCTATGAAGGGCGGGATAAGGTTTGGTAAGGAAGGCAAGCTTAGCCCACGGAATATTGGGCCTTATAGGATTATTCTAAGAGTGGGCCGGGTAGCTTATGTGTTAGATTTACCCTCGGAATTGGAGTCTGTCCATCCGATGTTTTATGTATTTATGCTACAAAAGTGCATTGGGGAACCTACCCGAGTGGTGCCCACTGATGATGTACAGATCAGGGAGGACTTATCGTACGAGAAAGTTCCAGTTGCCTTCCTAGACATCCACATATCCGCAAGCTACAAAATAAGGAGGTAGCCTCTGTGAAGGTTTTATGGAGAAGCAATAACATGGAAGAGATGACGTGTGAAGTGGAGGAAGAAATTAAGTCTAAATACCCCTGCCTATTTCAAACTAAAGATATGGCTCAAGATGGGATAATTCGGCATAGCCTGATTCAGACCAGCAGGTCATCAGGTAGGCTCTTATATTTGACTTTCAGTATTTACGATTGACTGCTGTGTGAGGCCAAGTGTTGCTATTTATAGACATTGTCTATGTGTGGCATGTATATTACACCTGGTGCTTTCATGTTGGAATGCATCTTAAGTGGATCGATATAAGTCGGAGAGTTTAAGGACCTTTACCAAGATAATGATGAGTTAAAACGTTTGTTAAGGAAGTAGCGTGAGGGTTTAAGTCTGATAAGCGCATCAGTCAACATTCGAGGACAAATGTTCTGAAGAGGGGAATAATGTTACACCCCATATTTTCGTATGTAAAAGTACATCATAAGCAAACTGATGTAAGACCAAATAATATCATCTTTGAAAGTATATAAAGTAAGTTAATCATGTTACCCCGGAGCTTAAAATTATCTAAGATCATGAACAACAAGTACCAAGAGGGTTGGAAGGTTTAGAACCTAAATGAAGTGAAGAAAATATGTTTCGTCGAAAGTCGACAAGTTGGGAATATTATACTCCTTACCCTTGGGGTTATACTAGGGTAATTAACATGATAAGAGGGTTATGTTAGGAGTTAATTTAGTCGTATGATAGTCATGTGTTACGTTTTAAGTCAAGCAAGTTGTGGAACAAAAGTCGATGACAGTCGTCACAAGTTACATTCATAAGTTTTACTAAAATTTGGTTCTAATATCACTGAGCTTTCTCCCAATATACTTAGAGTTACGGGGTGATCCACCCATCAAATTGAAGATATATGAGTCTCGTGTCTAACACATTAAACCATTTTATCAATAGGAAAGTATAGTAGAGATATATATGCAGTTTTGCGAGACTGCGCATACTGCATAGGTGACAAGTAGGTGTGTCACTTACTTGCTTAAATGGAAGGACAAAATATGTCCAAAAATGGGCTAGTTATGGTCTTCCAAAGAGTCCTTTTAAGGGATTACTTCCTTCATAGATTACACTCATTATAGAGAAAAAAATAGAGATAATACCCTACAAACGTCTCCAAAAAATTCAAGACAAAACCCTAAATGATTTTCTCTTCTTTTCAAGTTCAAGTTGGAGGAAAACCTAATGGTTAAAGAACCAAAATAGGAGCTGAGATATCCACCAAATAAGGTAAGTATACTGATCTCTGTCATCCATTTTTCTGCTGGAAAAGTATAAAAATTCGTTCTATAATTGAAAGAACTCACGTGATAATGATCGGAAGCCGTGAGTTCGAGTTATTCAACTTGTAGTGGATTGTTTTGTAGGTTGTTTCATGTTCTTGTTGAATTGTGTGTTTTGCTACTATTTTATGTAGTTTTGGAGGAGAAAGGGTGTGGAGAAATACAACATAAATGCGGGGTGGTGGGATGGTCGTTCGTCATAAAATTTTCGGGTTGCTTAACACTACTATGGTTGTCGTTTTGTGTATGAAGAGATTGGGGTGTGTTTGGCTATTTCGTGGTAGTTTGTGATGGATATAAGGTTATAGAATGATGTATATATGTTTTTATTTGTGTTCTTGTGTTGTTGGTGTTATCTCGAATAGGGAGAAAGTAAAGATTATAGGGGAGTTACTGCCCGTTTTATTATAAAATAAGCTTATCATTCATTGTGCGATAGTTGTACGTTTTGTAACTTAATGATAGTATTATTATCATTGTTGTAGATTAAGGTGCGAAGTGATGAGTTCATCGTGTCGGAATGATTGTGATAAGTTATGTTATGGCTAAACCTCTCCTTCATATTAGCATGATCACCTAACTACATGCGTTTGATAACGAGACATAAAGAGGAGTTTGTATTCCTGAAGTTATGTACATTATCCCAGTCTCATAACTTACAATACACTTCCTTATTGAGACTTTATATTCAATTAAGTATTGTCTTCTTCCAGTCAAGAGAGCAGAGGGTCTATATATATACAGTATTATAGTATTACAGTATTGGGCAACCTTTGATCAGATGGTAGGTTATATACTGATCCTACTGTAGCCGAGCACCTACGAGCGAGCCCTGAATGGTTGAGATACTGAGCCTAGTATGGTTGAACGCCTATGAACGATCCTAGTACGGCCGAGATGTTACACGTACCGAACCTTATAGGGTCAGACAACTATTTTACTTACTACATTGATAGAGTTGAGTCAGTATTAGCAGTCAAGTATATCTTTAGATCATCAACTCTTAGCATGTTATTATCCCGTTTAGGCCTTGTGGCGATATATGGGAAAGCTGGTTGTCGTGATGTTGATTTGCTTAGTATACCTTAGTTGTCCTTGCCTTTTTACATATTGTATTATACCTATCCATCCCTCCATAGTTATATTTGTGCATTCTATCGTGCTTGATGTTGACACACATTTTCTTAGTGGGCACGAGCATTATGACTTGATGGGTATCCCTGTGTGGATTGATATGTTTGGGATCGGGTTGTGCGCCACAATGAAGTTATGTGGGATACCCTTCCTTGTGCTTGTTTCACGTGTTTTTGTTTTCCTCTTGTCGGATGAGTTCATGAAATTATGCTTTTGTTGTTATACTAGTTTCACTTGTTGGATAGTCGTTGTACCTTGTTTTCTTTTCATTTTTTGGATACATGTGAGTTATTGCTTATTTGGTGTACGGACCACGTTGCATGAGGTTCCATGTGACTTTTGATGTGACTTGTTGACTAGACTACTTGTATTGGGTGAGACGCGATTTCTAGATCTGGGATTTGCACTATCATATTGGGATAAGGAACATATGGAAGAATAATACCATATTTCCGCTCAAAACATTGTGATGGTCCTTGTCGGTTGAGGAAGCTCCTCGAATTTTTGATATCATGGGTGGTTACAAGTTACTGCATGTTTTTTTTTATCATTAGCAGCTTTGCGAAGGTCCACAATAAGGTTTCATTTGATATAAAGTATATTACCGGTACCGCATTTGTAAGTGAGCAGCTATTGTGGTTGGAAGGTTATTACTGTGAGTATGTGAGTTATGTGGCACATTGTGTGGTTTGGCCTTGGCAGTATATTGACAGTTAGATGCAGCTTGTGTATTGACGTCTTGGCACATCTTATAGGGGTTTCTGAATGTTGGAATTTGGTTCCACGCCCTATGGGTTAAGGTCGAAGGAAGAATATTTAGTTGGGGTCATGATCATGGACTTATATGGACCGAGGTGGAATTGGATCACTCATGGGTATGGGTATGATGAGTTCATTCAGCTAATCGACAGAATTGGATATACTCTTGGCACATTCGAGGACGAACTTATGTTTAAGTGGGAGAGAATGTAACGACCCGACCAATCGTTTTGAGTACTAGCTTTCCATTTTGTGTTATGAGACTTCTCATAGACCTATTTGATAATTTATGACGTGCGTGTATGTCGATTTTCGAAAATTTAAATGTGAATTTTTAAAGAAAATGTAATTTTTAACTTTAAAATGACTAGAGTTGACCACGATCAATATTTTTTGGAAACGACCTCGAATCAATGTTTTGACGATCCGATAGGTTCTTATGATAATTTTGGACTTGTAGGCATATTTGGCTGGGGTCCCGGGTGACCCGAGGGCGTTTCGACACGATATGTGAAAGATTGGAAATTTTTATTTTAAACTTGAAATTCTTGAGTTTTGATGATCGATTCATGATTTTAGATGTTATTTTTATTATATGAGGTAGCGAGCAAGTTTGTATAATGTTATTACACTTGTTTGAATGTTCGGATTGGAGCCCGAGGGGCTCGGGTGAGTTCTAAATGTGTTTTGGTTGACTTTGGAACTTGCTGAAGCATGGGTGATGCTCGTGTGAAGTTGCATGTCTCGCATTCACGAGGATGGAATCGAAATTGTGAGCCTCGCATTTGCAATGTCGGGCTCGCAAATGTTATGTGGGAACTGAGGGTTGGGTCTTTGCATTTGCAATGAATTGATTGCATTTGCGACTGTGGGAGGTCCGCATTTGCGACCTCTATGTCGCTTTTTCGATTTATGGAAACTTGGAAAGCTTGCAATGGTTGGGGGATTCGTAAATGCGAGGTATATGTCGCATTTGCAACTTCTGTGCGGCTGGAGCATTGATCGCATTTGCGATAAGTGGTTCGCTTTTGCAATGGTCTCAATTGCGAACAAGAGTTCGCAATTGCGACATCTGGAGCTTGGTAAAATGTGGGGATTTCGATACTTAGCTCATTTTACACCATTGTTCAACCCTAAAGTCCATAAATGTGATATTTGAAGTGGATTTTCTTCCCAAATTTATTGGTAAGCATCTTTATCTGGTTTTCAATCAATTTTAACTACTTTGGTTATAATCCCTGTGCGTACTTCTTGATTATTGTTTCCTTCGTAGGAATGGTTATGAGGTTATGTATGGTTTGCCATGTCTGTTAACTTGCTCCATAGCTCTTCAGCTGATGCTCGTACCATTATTCGACATATCTCTTGCCTTGTTTTTCCAGCTTATTATCTGCACAGGTACATAGTAAGTGGGCATCTTTAACTTAAAACCTCATCACTACTTCACTGAGTTTAGTCCAGATACTTACTTAGTATATGGGTCGGTTGTACTCATACTACACTTCTACACCTTACGTGCAGATCTTGGAGCTTCGTAGCTGTGGAAGATGAAGCCTTCCATTGAAGACGTAGCCGCATTCCAAATTCAAGCTACTTCTTGTTCATGATAGTTTAGGTTTTAAGTTATGTTTATGTAAATTTCAAACAGATATTATATTTATTCTTCATATCGGTTTTGTAAATCTAAATCATAGTTGCTCTTGACTTGTACTACTTGTCCTTTGGGTAGTTGTATTGAATTCAATTGTAGTTTCTATTATATATATTGTTGATTTCTCAGTTTAGTCATAAACATATATTATTTGGCTTATCTAGCGGGTTGGGTTAGCTGTCATCACTACGTTGTGGAATTTTGGGTCGTGACCGTGCTCAACTTGTACATAATATTGAGCATATTGATTGTCAATTGTTTTATGAACTTCTTTTGGGAATAATTTTTGGATTTATGTTAAGTATTTTACCTTATTTTTCTCTTTTAAATTTTTGAAATTCTATAATTTGATTTTAAAATTAAGCAAAGACAACAAATTTTGATTATAACTCTAATAGAGTTTGTAAGAAATTATAACCACCCGAAGTGATAAAGTTTCTATGTCTTGCCATGATGAAATTCATGTATGATTAGGAGCATAAAAAGTGAAAACCAAATTTTTATGTCTTCCCATGTTCAAATTCAGGTATGATTGTGAGCACAAAAAGTGAAAACCCATCCTATCAAATTTGCTTCATTCTTGTTTCCTTAAGACAATGTGGTAGCAGTCTGTGATAAGTCTAAAAGAAGACAAAATTATTACCGTGAACGTATCAATGAATGTGGATGTGACAATAGACGAAATTATAATAGTCATCATTACGGTAATGAGAACAATAAGGATTCTCAAAATAATCATTCACTCTATGAAAGTAACGTTTGTCATCGATTTGACATGAGATTTTGTAAAGCACATATAGATGATTACGGTCCATTCGTGCTAAGTATAATGACTCGGCCGGTCGTTTTGACTATTGTAGACCTGTTCCCCTATTTATTGCTTATTTTATGTTCGTTTGTTATTATGTGACTTGCCGGGGTGGTTGGTTCAGTTTCGAGGAGTTTTTGCAATAAATTGGGACACTTAGTTCCTAGGTTAGAAGCCTAGGTTGAAAGAGTTGATCGGAGGTTGACTTATTTATAAATGACACTAGAATGGAGTTTTGATGGCTCTGATAGCTCTGTATGGTGATTTGTGATTTATGGGTGTGTCCAGATATCGATTTGGAGATCCATAAGTGGTTTTGGCTTGAATTGGTGAAAGCTGGAAAAGTTGAAATTTTGAGAGTTGAGAAGTTTGACGGAGAGTTGACTTTTTTGATATCGGGCTCGAATTTTGCTTCCGGAAGTTGAAATAGGTCTGTTGTGTCATTTATGACTTGTGTGCAAAATTTGAGGTAAATCAAATTTGATTTGATAGGTTTCAGCATCGATTGTATAAGTTGGAAATCCACTAGTTTCAATAGGCTTGAATAGGGGGGCGATTCGTGTTTTTGATGTTATTCGATGTGATTTAAAGCCTCGACTAAGTTCGTGTAATGTTTTAGTGTGGGTTGATATGTTTTAATGGGATTCCAGGGGCCTCAGGTGTGATTCAAATTGAAATCGGATTGAATTTTGGTGCCACCGCACCTGCGTGAATTTGGCAGCAGGTTCGGAGCCGCTGAAGGGGCCAAGGGGTCGTATATGTGGTGCTGGGTGAGTTGTGGTGTTTGTGCAGGTCCGAGAAAGATTCCGCACCTGTGAGCTCGCAGATGCGGAAGGATGGTCGCAGAAGCGGGAGGGGGCTAGAGTGGTAGGTCTGCAGAAACGGATGGGGTTGCGACTTTGGGAGCTCGGATTGAGAAAATATTTTGAGGGCTTTTCAGCTAGATTAAAGAGGTAAGTAATTTTGATCACTCTTGTCCATGTATCTTGAATGGTTTTACTCGTTATTAAATGGGTGTTTGGAGGTTGTGGATTTTGTCGGGTTCCGAGGCGTGGGCCCGAGATTGACTTTTTGGGTTGACTTCTTGAATTTGGTTAAAGAACATAGTTTTATCGTATGGAATCGATTCCTATAGGTTGTAAAGATTGTATTAAGCTATTAGTGACTAGATTCGAGTCGTTCGTAGGCTGATTCGTTAGGAAAGGGCTTATTAGAGTTGTGATTTACGAGGTTTGTGGTAAGTAACACTTCTAAATTTGATACTAAGGGTATGAATCCCTGGATTTCGAGTTATATGGTTGCTGTTGAGGACGCACTTCCTAGGTGATGGCTGTGTGGGCGTGCACCATGGTAATTGTGACCCGACAGATTTCATGTTTGCACCGGGCCTTCAGGGAAGTCAGGGGCCGTATGCTGCGATTCGTGGACACTATGATGCAGGTTGGTTTATTTCCAGCAGACCTAGCAGCATCTCAGGTGGGAGGGGGGAACATAGACCCCTACCGCTTAGGCTCCAAGGCACACTGCTATTGTATATTAGACCCCAGGTGCACTACCTATGGGCGAGGCTGAGTCAGTTGCAGCAGCTGTACCAGAGCCCAGACTAGATGCGACTTTGATTTGCATAAGCTGTTAGATAGATGGACCAGGCTACATCCTTCTGTCTTTGGCGGTGAGCAACATGAGGATCCCCAGGACTTTATTGCTCGTTGCAAAGACATGCTGCACAACATGAGAGTATTGGAGTCCAACGGGGTGGACTTCACCACATTTTAGATGGAGGGAAGGGCCCTTAGATGGTGGCAGTCCTATGTTCTTAGCTAACCAACGGGTTCACCTCCTTTGACTTGGGACCAGTTCACACGTCTCTTTATGGAGAGATATATTCCACCCCTTCAAAGGGAAGAGCTACGGGGTCAGTTCGAGCGGTTCCAGCAGTATCAGATGTCTGTGACCAATTATGAGGCGAGATTCTCTGAGTTGTCTCGCCATGCACTTATGATACTCCCCATCGATGCAAAGAGAGTGCGTATTCTTATTATGGCTTTGCATTATGGTATTCAGGTTACTATGGCCCGAGAGGATGATATGGGGACTCCTTACCAGCATGTTGTGGAGATAACTCAGTGGATTGAGGGTAAACGCAACCAAGGACGATCGTATACAAGAGAGACGGTACTATAGGGTGGTACGAAGGAGGTTACTATCATTGAGGATGGTGTTCTATGACTCCAGGGTCGCCTATGTGTTCCTAATGTTAATGGCTTGAGGGAGAAGATTCTAGAGGAGGCACACAATTCTTGATATTCTATTAATCCAAGTGCTACAAATATGTATCGTAACCTGAGGTAGCAGTATTGCTCACGGCGGATGAAGAAGGACATAGTTGAGTATGTAGCGAGATGTCTAAATTGCCAGCAGGTTAAGTATGAGCACTAGAGGCCAGGTGGCCTATTCCAGTAGATGGTTATACCAGAGTGAAAATGGGAGAGCATCACTATAGACTTTGTAGTTGGGTTGCCGCGGATGTTGAGGATGTTTGATGCCATTTGGGTCATTTTCGACAGGCTGACCAAGTCGACACACTTTATTCCAGTGGTGACTATGTACTCTTCAGAGAGATTGGCCCAGATTTACAATCAGGAGATTGTTCGGTTGCACGGTGTGCCTATTTCCATCATATCAGATAGAGGCCCTCAGTTCACTTCACATTTGTGGAGAAAGTACAGAGCAAGATGGGCAACCGGGTAGAGCTCCGCACAGCGTTTCATCCGCAGACTGACGGGCAGTCGGAGCGGACAATTTAGATTCTAGAGAACATGCTCAGAGCGTGTGTGATTGACTTCGGAGGGTGGTGGGATCGATTCTTTCATTTCGCCAAGTTTTCTTATAACAACAATTAGCAGTCTAGCATCGAGAATGCTCCATTTGAGGCTTTATATGGTCGGCAATGTCATTCGCCCATCGGATGGTTTGAGCCCGGTGAGGATAGGTTATATGGCATTGATTTAGTGAAGACTGCCTTGGACAAGGTAAAGTTGGTTTAGAGCGACTTCGCATTGCATACTCCAGACAGAAAAGTTACGGGGATCAGAAGGGGTGTGATTTGTCATTTATGGGAGGCGAGAAGGTTCTCTTGAAAGTCTCGCCGATGAAGGGTATCATGAGGTTTGGAAGGATGGGCAAGCCGAGTCTGAGGTTTATTCGCCTATTTGATGTGTTGAGGCGAGTTGGGGAGGTTGCTTATGGGCTTACTTTCCCTCCCAGTCTATCGGGAGTTCATCCGGTCTTCCATGTGTTTAAGCTCCGGAAGTACCATGCCGACAGGTCGTATGTGTTGGATTACAGCACGATTCGGCTACATGAGAGCTTGGATTATGAAGAGGAGCCAGTTGCCATTGTCGACAGGTAGGTTCGACGGTTGAGGTCTAAGAAGATTTCTATGGTAAAGGTCTAGTGGAGGGGTCAACCAGCTGAGGAGGAAACTTGGGAGACCGAGGAGGACATGAGAAGCAGATATCCACACGTATTTAGCACTCCAACTATGATTCTAGACCCGTTCGAGGATGAAAGTTTGTTTAAGAGGTGGATAATGTAACGACCCCACCGGTCATTTTGCTTTCTAGGTCCACGTTCCCCTAATTAAGACTCCATGTATGTGCTTTTACTATTTTATGACTTGCGTGGATGGTTGGTTTGGGTTTAGAAGGGTTTAGGTTGAAATCGAAACACCTAATTCCTTAATAGGGGCCTAAGATGGCCATGTTTTACTTGAATCTACATTTTTAGTAAATTACCTCGGAACTAGGATTTGATTGTTCCACTAGGTTTGTATGATGATTTTGGACTTGGGCGTGTGTTCAGATTGATTTTCAGTTGATCTGGGAGCATTTCGGCGCTTAATGTTGAAAGTTTGCGCATTGAAGGTTTTAAAGTTCTTTAAATTTGGTTTGAAGTTGACTTTGATGTTATTAAGGTCCGTTTGGGATTCCGAGCTCAGGAATAGGTCTATATGGTGATTTGTGACTTGTGCGCAAAATTTGGTGTCGTTCCAAGTACTCTAAGTATGATACGATGCGTTCGAAACTAGTTGAAGAGTTTGAAGTTCATAAGTTGATTCAATTTGTTTTTGGGGTGACATTCTTGGTTTCGATATTGTTTTACGCGTTCTGAGGGTTCGAGCAGGTCCGTATTAGGTTTATGGGTTTGTCGGCCCAGTCGGACGGGGTACCGGGTGGCTCGGGTGTGTTTCGGACCACCCGAGCTACGTCCAAAACTGCAGAGTTGTTGGTTCTGGTTTCCTTCTTCGTGAATGCGGAGATGCCCTCGCGTTCGCGGAGAAGGAAATGGGGACTGGGATTTTTTGTTCTACGCGTTCGTGGTACTAAGGTCGCGGTCACGAAGCTTTGGGACACTGGCCTCTGCGTTCGCGATCCCTTGTTCGCGTTCGCGTAGAAGGCCTGGTTGTGGGGGATAGGCAAGCCAGATGCCCTTCGCATTTGCGAAGGGAGGCTCATATTTGCGATGATAGGGCGGCTCTGTGCATCGCGTTTGCGCGAGTCTTCTCGCAATCACGAACAAGACTTTCAGGGGTCTTAGAAATTTTGCCTTCGTGATCGCGAAGGAGGATGATCGGGGCAGAGACTTGTTTTAAATCGGGACTTATGTTCATTTCCTCTCATTTCACTTTGGGTTAGCCGATTTTGGAGCTCTTGGAGATGATTTTTCACCTAGCATTGTAAGGTAAGTAATTACTACTTAATGTGAGTTTATACACAGATTATGGGTAGATTTTAACATGTAAATAGTGGAAATTATAGGATTTTTTTGAAAACCTAGGTTTTGATAAAAATGGGATTAGGCCACGAAAATGATTATGGAATTGATTAGAAATTATATATTTGTGTTCGTGAGGTTACGGGTAACATTTATTTACAAAATTTTCTGGAACTCGGGCACGTTGGCCCGGTGGTGAATTTTAGGAACCTTCCAAATTGGGTTGGGTAATTACTCTAATAGTTAAATTATGAATTTTTGAGCAAATATTGATTAGTTTGTACAACCTTTGGCTAGTTTTGGATTGCTTGGCACCGACTTGAGGCTCTTAATGTGATATGTGGACCGGGAAGTGGATTTGGAAACGAGGGAATTAACCCCATATTTGCTACTAATTGTGTGTTACATACGCACGAAGTGACGAGAGTCTGTACATAGCTAAAATTCATGTTATGTCCGGGTAGACATAGGACTTTATTATGCAATACTTGCACTATTTAAACTCAACTTGTTAGTTTAATTACTTGTATTAATAAGTACAATTTGATTAAAGATTATGTTAGGCCGAGCTTCATTACATAGAGATTTGTTGGAATGTTTAATTATTGATAGAAAAATATATATTCCTTTATGGGCTTACCTTGGGTTGTAAAAACGAAATTCATTGTCCGAAGAGTTTCTCTATTCCTGTGGATCGGGCCGAACGCCACGGCAAAATTTATATATAATGTGATGCATCCATGGATCGGGTTGTATGACCTCGGTAGTGTATGCACATGATTGTTATGGATCCGGCCGTATGACCTCGGCATAACTCGTCCGTGTTGTCACTAGGAGTCCGATTATATGCGATATATCCTTCATGACTTGAGAATTGTAATTAGTTATTGGCCCTTACTTGTTGAAATTAGCACGCGATATTTGGGGACGTTTAACTTGTTATTTGGTTAAAGCATCACTTATTTATTGCCTCTTATTCAATTATTACCGTTGTATTTCATGCTTATTTATAATTCTCATATTATATATATATATAT